>JAQFJA010000017.1:10109065-10129459 GCA_029874485.1 Naso brachycentron
CTTTGTGCTGATTGCCTTCCATGTATCAGTTTTCTGTGTGGCATCACGGTAGGTTTTCAGGCTGTCGTAAATACAACTCCGGGTATAACTGCACCAAAATAATCATCTTCTCTGTTGCCAAGATCGGACATGTTTTACTCATGCGTAAAATGCTTGTAGTGTCTGCATGTTAACTTACGAGAGGACGTCCCCCACATAGGCATAGTAGGAGCAGCAGAAAGGTGGTGATCCATCGCAACAATACTCTATACAGCCTTCACACTGGGCTTTACTGCCACCTGCAACAAACACACATCCACACACACACACACTGTAAGAACTGAAATTTTGTGGAACCAGGGATCTCAAGCAATTCCCCAAAGTCATTAGCAGAGATAAAGCTTGAGACAAAATCTTTAAAAACACTTTGCGATGTTCAGCGGAATAATCTAGAATGTGGCACTGGTGTATTTCAAGTTGTTATGAAGGCGTAAGTGTCCACTTGCTATAAAAGAACCCCTTAAAATAAAGTATAAAGTCAGGTCTTGTTATCTCGGAAAACTCTTTTCTAACCTTTCCTAAGATGAAAAAAATAACTTGAACACTATAATGAAACCTTTCATGACTCAACCTCGAAGCACACAGCCCTCAACCAGCAGCCTCTATTTATACCTTCAAAGACAGCTTTAAAAGCGTGAGGACAGTCGATTTATTATGAGCTCAGAGAACTGGAGAAGTACTTGCGTGTTTTTAAAAAAAGGGGCAATCGATGCATGTGGATTGTCTGGGGAAAAGAGAAAAGCTGGCTGTGGTGAACTCACACAGGGATGTTCCAATGAGCCAAGCCACCCCTGCAGGTCTGTATTACGGTATTTAAGTATTGCACATGTCAATCTGTTCAAGAACCAAAATAAAACCACTGTGAGATCTCCATCTACAGCAGCAACAGGAAGATTTCTGATTGTCCTTTCAGGCAGACTAAAAGTTCAGCCTGTGCATCTACTTTTCTTTCCTCTCACATAAAGTATACAGTACAACACAATAAACAGATTACATGGCAACAAGCAAGCGTTGCCATGTAACAACCATGCTGCTGCATTTCGCCGAGTTAATAGTAGACACGGTTGACTTATTTTTCCATCTCCTGGTTGACTGAGGCGGACAATTGGCCCACATGGCCAAACAGCCGAAAGAAACACCGTAGGCTGCAACCTGGCTCGATCTGACAGATGAGTGTGTGGAAAATGAGCACTTGTCTTATGAAAACATGGCATTACTGATGAGCTGATTGACGGTTTAGTTGCTAGAATTGCCCTTTTGCATTTGCTGAATTGATAGCCTATAAAACCAGTCACGCGTCTCAAAATTTCTGGTCCATTTGTGGGTTTGTTCGTCTTGCCAGAAGGATATTTCAGGATTTGGATAAAACTTCGTGCACAGCTCAGACACAAGTTATTTACACTATGTAGACTATTGTTGTAAAAACAGAGATTTGAGCTGAAATTCATTTGTTGATTAAATGATTAGCTGATTACTGGACAAAAGTAAGTCAGCAAAATTTTGACAACCGGAAAATAACCAGTCAAGTCAAAAATGACAAATGTTCACTGGTCAAGCTTCACAGGTTAATCAATAACTAAAACAATAATTACAAGCAACTATAACAGAGAAAACTTGGATCCACAAGATCTTGGACAGACCATCAAATATGTTCAATTGAATTAAAATAATGTCTTAATCCGACTGGGCGATAGGATAGCTAAGGGGTTAGCACTGTTGCCTCATAGAAAGAAGGTCCTAGGTTCAGGACCTTTCCATGTGGAGTTTGGATGTTCTCCCCATGTTTGTGTGGGTTTCCTCCGGATCCTCCGATTTCCCCTACCATCAAAACAAGTATGTTAGGTCTATGTCCAGTCAGTACCCCTTGACCAAGGCACTGGCTAAGATCTGGCGTGGCGTTCACTGCTCTTTAGGGATGGGTTAAATGCAGAGGCCAAATTCCACTGTACGCTGTGTATGTGACAAATAAAGTACCTTTAAAGGAGCACTCACATTTTACACACAATTTTAACTTTCTATACAGAAGTCCTTTCTTCACTCTCCTATCATTTTTAACAATAAACTGAACACTACTGGCATAATACCATCCCAGTGTGTAATTACAAATAGCTTCCCACCGTTGCGAAATACAAGAGAGGCATAACAGGCAGGACTTGTGGCATAACAGCCTCTGTGTCTAGTAATACGTATCATATACATGTTGGGTTGCACTTAAACAATAACAAAGGCATAAGTTGGCAACAACAATCATTTACTCGCTGTTATATTGTGGTTAATCCCATCCTCTGCTTGGAGGTAAGGAAGGAGATCCAAGGACTTGGTGTCTACCCAATGAGCAGACGTTTTCGGTTGCTGTTCTTGACTCCCCCTGATGAATCGCACACTAAAAGTTCACCTGAAATTAAGGGTGCTTTTATACCTACCTTGTTTGGTCCAGACTTTAGGACTTTTAAGTTTGATCCAAGCAAAACCTCCCCAAGACCACGGTCCGGACCAAACAGAAGGACCTTGGTCCGTCCAAAAGAGTTGGTCTCGGTCCGGGTCAAACTGAACCATGGTTTGATTTGCTGCTAGTGTGGAACCATTATTTTGGAAGGTTTGGACTTTCAGACCAATTACAGGAAGTCATGACAGGCTAACATCAAAACATCAGCCGGAAAAGGGGGGAAAGACAACAAACCAAACAAAATGAGCCACAGGAAAACATGGGGACCAAATACCAATACAGCTTCATAAATCGTCAACTGGAGAAAACTCCAGAATTCCAAGACTTTTCTGCTGTTTTCTGAGAGGATGAAAGAGAGAGGATAGAAGAGTATGGGAGAGCAATGCCTTCTGAAAAAAAAAAAGATTAGTGGCAGCAATAACATTATACCAAAGTGTGCAATGCTATTAGAGAAACGATTGCGTCGACTATGAAAAAGACAAATATCCATTTTATGATGACCTCGATAGCATTCTGGAGAAACAGCCCATGGAGTCGATGCCGACAGGACGTAAGCGTGTAATATAAAAGTCTTAAGTCTGCTTGCATAATTGAAGTGTGAAACCAAAACTAATTGGATCAAATGCATACGATGTAACAAAAACATAAACCTTGGTCTTGGACTTTAAGGTGTGAAAGCACCCTAAAAAAGGCTTTTTATCCTTTTAGATAACATCTCCACTCATATTATTCACTTATTAAAATATATTAGCCCAAAAACTACAAAAAAAACAGTTTCTTTTCAATTCCATATCAAACTGCAATCACATTTTCTGCCCGTTAAAAAAATAATGTCACATGACTTTCGTCATCTTGCCCAGAGCAATTTCAGCCAAATGTATCATTAATAGTGGGCAGGGGCCAAAGTCTCTAACATACACTGCCGCCTTACTTGGAGGACAATTTTCCTAATCCTTCTCCACCACCTCCTGCTGTTCCTGCTCCGATAACAAGAGGGTGATGAAGGAGGCGAGCGGTCCTCCACGATAGATAGATTGCTCATTGTATCACCACAATCCTTATGATGATCCCATTTTTCAGTGGTCCTGTCAAATTCCTCCCAGTGTTTTATCCCGCCTGTATATCCTGTTTTTTAATCAGAGAGACGGCACCATACGGAAGTTAGAAACTCTCAAAATGTCGTTTCAAGGTGAACTTAATCTCCCGTCCTTGTATTTCAGCCTGCTTTTTATATACAGATGTTGATTTGGTGCTGTTACTACCTTCCTTTCCCACTCAAAGGCGGGACAACGATGACCCCCTGTACCTCATTTGTATTTTTGTACAGTAATCCCACCTTGACAAGGCTCTTATAAGGGAATTGAGAAAATAACTCTGACGACATCAGCTCGGCTTGGGCTTGAAAACCGAAAACCGTTAACGGAAAGAATATGAGGAGAGGAGTTTGATAGGCAAGCGTGTGCTTTTACCAGGAGAAGTTGCCTTATAGAAAGTGTAGGATCCAGTGTTTTTGGATCTTGGCTCATGCTATATAATAAAAGTCAGGATATCTGAGCTGCTGCTCTGATCTATTGTGAATCTCCTCATTTTATAGAAGTGCAGCACTTCACCACATGCCTTTAACAGAGCTTCTCAGGGGTGGATGGAGGTTACTGTGCCCAGACGGAAGGTGTGACGACTGAGCGCGCAGACACCGAATCGTGAGCAACTGTGATCCAGAATCTGAATTAATTACTTTCTAAGTGGGAGGTCATTAAAACGAGGCACAGAATGACTGACGTGTGTTTGCGTGGGGGTCAAATGAGGATGACTTAAAAGCCAACGTTTACCACTCACACACCAACGCAAATCATGATCCAGCTGACGATTTTACATCCAACATGCTTCCTTCTGCTACGAGCAGACGTGGCTTTTGCGGGATCTATTACACGCTTTTGTGTGTGTGTGATTAATGTGGTTCATTACCCACCCCCACCCCTTCCTGCTCCGCCAAAGCAAAAGCATTGTACACACAGCTGTGCCTCTCTGTGTACTCGTCTCAACCTGCTGCCGCTGCATGAACCTTTTTACATCGGAAGGCTTTCCCCTCTTGAGAGCTGGAGATATTTGTGTTCTTTGCTGTCATGTAGAAGGCTGGACTCTCGCAATCTGGAGCACGTCAACACACACTTCAGATGAAGGACGCTGCAAAGAAAACAAGCCCTGTGCATATGCGTGCATGAATGCGTGTGTCTTTGCTTAGGATCTGCTTTCCCTCAGCAATCACTCACACTTAAATGATGTGTGCCTGGAGGCGTGTATGCACATTTCCAGGCATGGGTTCACATAGATTTCGGAAACCAAAGACAGAAAGCAGAGTGCTGAATTTGAATCCTTCTCTTGGCGAATTTGCAAAATGTTACTAAAGTGAAGAAAACCGAGTGTGCAGGCTTTTTTTTTTTCCTGCAGAAAAGTTTTAAAAATCTAAAGTCATGGTGCGTTTAAGAGAGAAAACATGCCTTTCTGTGATCAAAGCAAGCTCTGATGCAAGTTTCTTCAATGATGGAGGTCACAGTCAACCCACCCTTTAATTTAACACTACATCCATGCACAAAACACTATGATATTCCCATGTAAATTCCAACAGGAGGTTCCACTGGCAGACTTGTGTAGCTCTGTCTGGGTGGTCCACAGAGGTCCTGGCTCCCGTCTCTCCACACGCAGGGAGACAATGGCACCATGTCCTTACCCCCCCCCGACCCCAACCCGTTTCACACACACACACACACACACACGCACGCATGTGCACACACACACACACAGTTTTGCGCAGATATTCTTGTTAGACTTTAGGACTGTTTTGACTTCCATTCATTTGTACAGCCTAACCCAAACCCTTACCCCAACCCTAACCAATATATACCTTAGTCTAACTTAATCTAACCTAAATTCATAACTTAACCTAAAAATTTACCAGGATCTCAGAAATCAAGTCATGCCACATTAGGACTGGTCTTTGGTCCCCCCTGAGGACTGTTGGTCGTAAAGTATTTATGCCAGAAAAGGTCCTAAATAGGTAGCAAAAACCAGTACACACACACACACACACACACACACCCTGCCCCCCTCCACAACACTGTACCACAGATTTAACTCACATTTTGTGTTGCCAGCTCTCTTCATGTTTGATCCCATCTCAATCAGAGATGATAAACATTTGGCCTAGTAACTCCCAAATTACGATGGGAATAAAATATGAATAACTTTAAGACTTTTTAAAAAAACTTTTTATAGTTTTCCTACACTTTCCTTCTTTCTTCACCAGCTCACCTCTGAGGCTGCAGGAGTCCCCTCATGAGTAAAACAAGAAGAAGTGGTAAATTAAACACACGCGGCTGTTTGAATTCTTGGAAACAAACTGAACAAAACATAAAACTCACCGGTGAATAAACACAACAGCAGAGAGTTCCCAAAGAATTTCCATGTCACCGCCTGCGTCCTCCTCCAGGGGTTTTCCATGACCCTTCAGTCTCCCTTTCTCCGCGGCGCTTTTATTTTCTTAAGGACAGAAAACAACAAAACGCGTTTCTTTCACGTGCTAGTGGCGGTCACCTATGCGGCTCTTCCAGGAGCATTGTTGTCCTCCTTCCCCTGCACGAGACAGCGGCCAACTGCCCGTTGTGACTTCTTATTGTTTCGCTGTTTCTCCTCAGAAGTGGAGCTCCGGATGTTTCTCCACGTGTGGACGTCTGTTCTGCCGTGGCTTCGTCTTGTTCCCACACCTCTGACTGCCCACTGAGCCTCTTATTCCCCTGCCGTCCCCTCCCCTCCCCCGCTGTTCCCTGTTCGCTCAAATTACTAGAGTTTAAACAGAGGAGAGAGAGAGAGAGAGAGAGAGAGGCCACCATATATAGAAAAGACTTCTGGTCGATATTTTCAAAATAAGACTTTAATTGACTTTTTATAAATTATGGGGTTTTTTTGTTTTTTTTTAATCCATCTCTGTATTTATTGTTTTAGTCTTGCCAGTAATACTAACATTGTTTTATGTTCGCATATTTTTTTAAAAAAGTGGTTAAAACTAATTATTTGTTATATCTTTATGATGTCATGTGCATAAATTGTTCATAATTGTAATTATACTAAATGCTGTGACAGTTTTAAAAAAAACCCTCATAAAGGTAAAAAAAAAATGTAAAAAAATTAAAGGGATTATTTCATGCCCCTTCAAGCCAGTTATTTATCTTACCACTTGTCCTGGTAACTCATACATTGGAAAAAACAAGTAGGGCATTAAAAACTCTGACTGCTAAACATAAAAGCACCATTAGAATATGAATAATCCAGTGGCAGAACATTTTGGTGAATTCAATCATACCATTTCCTCTCTAAGATACATATATATGAAAATTAAGGTGTTTATGATGTCTTATTTTTAGTTAATATTTTACCTTATCTGTATTTACATTTGAAATTTCTAGTAATTTACTGGATAGTTAGATAAAAGTGTTTATGATGCTCATTTTAAGTTGCGCACCAGTGTCCCTTTGCCGTCTGGGCGTGTGCATTGACAGTATGGATGTGTGTGACTGATTGTTCACATCTGGCGCTGCAGTTAGTCAGCCAGAGCCAATCAGATGGACAGTTACTGACATGCAGATGCCGCACCTGTTCATAAAAAACTTGGAGAAACTTATTGTTTCAGCTTTTACTTACTTTGTCATTTAAGTTATTTTACATGTACCAAAGTACAGTTACTTTCAACAATGTGTACTCCATATATTCCAGCATTTATTAAGTGCAAATTTTTTGTTGTTGATTTTAATATTCATTCAATTTAGTTTCACTAGTTAATGAATTTTGATTAGGGAGTTTGTGCTTTTATTTTGAATGCACAATAACCACTTTTCCGGCTCTAGTCTCCTCATAGTGTATAGCTTTAAACCACCTGTGCATGATTTTTTATCACTGACACTTATAAAATTTCAGTAGTTTCTACATATGAGAGTGCACAAGTGCCCTACTCTGCGATCACAGCAGTCTGCTTTTTGGGCTCCCTGGCAGAGTCCTCATGCTGCCGTCACATCACGACCCCAATTAAGAAGAAAGAGGAATCAGACGATAATGACCCAAAGCAGCACAGCATGCTGCATCACACCTGCGTGCAACTCTGGGCTATTTTCAGAAACCCAAACAAGACGAAGCTCATGCTCCCTTTTTAAATCCAACCCATTGCGTGAGAGATAGGGTAGACTGAAAATTTTATCTCATTAAAATTAATGTAACACACAGCTGTTGTGTCAAAAACACTCCAAAAGACACAGTCGAGCAAGGACACTCACTCCTAAGATTAGAGTCTTTGGAGTTTTGATATAGCCAAGTGAATTATTTTCTCTAACTCAACAGAAAAAGGAGAAAAAAGGCCAAGAACATGGGGTCATAGAAAGACAATGTGGTGGTAAATAAAGAAAAAAAAAGTTGTGACCAGTTAACCAATTAACCAATTAGAATTATGTCCGCACACCCTTGGCTTTGTGCAGACATGTCCATTTCTTATACAGCCTGCATCTTTCATCTTAATACATATTATTTATGGCCCTTCAGCACTGTCAGACAGAGTCAATAAATCATGCAGGTCTAAAATGCAATTTCTCTTTTCAGCTCATGGCGGCAGCACCACTTTGTAACTTTGTCTGGTTGTGTGACCCATGCTGGGACCCCTACCAGCTAATTTCTTCCATGGCAACTGTCGATAAAAGGAAGAAAGTTTATGTTTAGGGCCGCCACTTCTAGGAGAGATGGAAATTACAATATTTTTTCACTAAAACAGAAACAATTGTGTTTGCCTAATTTGCCCGGAGACTGTTGTTGTGTTTAAGGATTCAATGTAAAGAGACATTACCAGACAAAACATGCTAATGCATACGATAAGCTACCGGGGGCGTGCTGAAAAAGTGAAACAACTTGAAACTGTCTTGGCCTCACAACAGAGGTTCTTCACATGGGCCTGTGAGTCAAGTAAAAATACCACCAAAGCAAGCTACGAAGTGACCATGCTAATTGCTAAAAATGGAAAACCTTTTTACCTCTATGGTTAAAAAAATGTCAGGTGGGACCGTTGGCCCTTGGGCATTTTTGTATTATCAAATCTGGCCCTCTTATAAAGAAGTTTGGACACCCCTGGCTTTGTGCTTTGTGCAAAGAGGGAAACAGTCACATGATCGACCCCAAACCTGCAAATCTACTGAGTCTCAAATTGTGCTGCTGGGATAATTGACAGATTTGTTTGAAAATGTTTTTCTGAGTCATTTACTCCGTCAGTTATCGTCTTGCATGTTCCAATTTCCTACATCGGTATCGGTCAATTTGGTACCAGGTATGCTAGCACCCAGTCTTGGAAACCATCAGCTGCATTCGCCGTCAGACAGCAATACAGCCTCTTTGGGCAAACCCCATTACTCTTGGGCTTCCATTGGAGGAGGCGAATTTCCGTTTTCAACTTCCTTCTTCGTGTGCCGCTAACTGTTTATAGTCCGGCTTTTTACAGTCCCACACGAGAATGGAGTTGGAGATGAGAGACCACAACTACCAGTGGATCTTTTCACAAGGAGCCAGTTTACAGTCCGCCGTTAGTTACGCGGCCTTCAACAGACTCTACATTCAGTGAACGTACAGTCTGTTTATAGAGACTAGCTAGCACCTCTACCCATTTCACAGGAAGAGGCAAGAGCAGGGGTAAGTCGAGGCCTGGTGACTTTCTTTTACCTGCAGTCCCACACTAGATATGACATTGACATCACAGTATTTTTTCTCTAAACTGGTAGAGCAAACTATATTTTTTCAGCAAACATGTACAGTAAGTTGGAAAAAGCTTTGATTAACCTCTCAGAGGACACCCTTGTACCTATAAACAGAAAGGGCAGATCTCCACCACCACACCTCCTCTTACTTTGGATCAAAAACGTCACTTGTGCTTACCTGTGGGGGCTTAACTGCAGCCATAAAGCTGATAATTAAGAGCTAAATTATAGCTCTGAAAACACACCTGGTGAGTTGTGAACATTAGCTATGTTAAAGTTTTCCATCCAAAAGGTAAGGTAAGGTAAGACTTTGACGTCTTTAATTTGGTTTACAGACAAGTACAAACAAGTAAAAATGTAGTTATAGTACACTCAACACAGTCCCCAAATATCAATTGCTGTTAAATAGATCATGGAAGGAGCAGTATGCTGAAATCAGTGTTTGTTGGGGGGAAAATAGCAGATGGGACAAAAGACAATTTGTGCTGGCGCTGCATTTGGATGGTCTGAACCTGCGCACTGATGGAGGTATTTGAAACTTGCCGTGAAATAGGTTTTTTTTGGATACTTTACTTCATTATTTCTATTTCTGTTGACTTTTACTTTTATTTTATTACATTTTCCAAAGAAAACGGAGACTTTTACTCCAAAACATTTCCCGTAAGCATCTCAGTTACTTGTTACTAAGTAAAACCAAAAGAAATTTGTTGCTAGCCAATGAATTTTTTTTTTTTTCTTGTTTCGTTAGCTAATAACTATGGATCACAGACTGTAGGAAGTTGAATCACTGGTTAGTTATGTTAGGTGCAAGCGCAAACAGGTGCTCTTAAGCTGCGGAACAAGTTTTGGTGCTGCTGTCGTCATGTTTTATGCATGATTTTAAATCATTTTGTTGTTATGACTTTGTAGCAGTCGCCCAGTATTCAGCTTGAGTTAAACTTTGCCTGTTGTGTTCAAATCAGGCCAGTAGGAGGGACAAGTATGCATAGGGACAAGTATGTAGCATAGGGACAAGTATGTAGCATAAACCAATGCCACACACCCCAGCATTTCTAGCCTAAGCTAATTTGTCCCTAACTGAGCTTTTGAAATACAAAGACTCAGCAAAAACGCATAGGAGATAGTACAACTGAGACAATACAGTATACAAATAACACAGCAATCCAGAGAACAAAATACAACAC
The DNA here is from genome assembly GCA_029874485.1 of Naso brachycentron. Taxonomy (NCBI): domain Eukaryota; kingdom Metazoa; phylum Chordata; class Actinopteri; order Acanthuriformes; family Acanthuridae; genus Naso; species Naso brachycentron. Next base: position 10,119,514 of record JAQFJA010000017.1, read on the forward strand.
AAACTATAACGCAGTTTAGAGAGCTTTCTGAAAGCACTTCTCTTTTTATCACTTTATTTGTATTTAAGACTGGGATACTCTGTTGTTATATAGACCAGAGGCTTCATAAATAAAAATAAACAAGTTTTAAAAAGTTAAACGTAGCCACTACATGTACTTTTTACTTGTACTTTTACTTTAAATGCTTCCATACATTTATATTCATGGTACTTTTGATACTAAAGTACAGTAAAAACCAGCTGCTTTAAGACTTTTACTCAAGTTATATTCTGATAGGCGACTTTCACTTTGACCAAGTCATTTTCCAGTGAGGTATCTTTATTTTTACTCTGTTATGGCTTTTGGGCACATAATACAAGACTCGAAGAAAATCAGAAACAACGATCTGAACCTTTGAGATGAGCCTCTCTTCATGTGGCTGTTGAGGATAATGGTGTACATAGAGGAATAATATATCACCTTGATTTGAAAAAAATTATAAAAGCAATGCAACCACAAGGAAGAAAACAGGTTGATTAATTTTGATTTAACTAAAATGTTTCAATTTTTTTTGTACTTAATTCAGTGTTTTGCAAAATAGTTTGACTGCCGAGTAGAAAATCTTTCACATAGTCATAAAAATCAAACAATCAAAATGGTTTCAGATGCCATTTGTTATGGTTTGGACCCTCAAAGTCTTTTTCTAATGTTTTACAGCCACTTCTAGGCCAAAAATTGTTTTTGCATCACACGCATTTTAATAACACAGTTTGGCCACTGTGTCAAAATAACTTCAAAGCATGGCAGTCTTTTTTCTGGGGGCTTTTGGAAACAGGCCAGTCAGAAGAAAGTGGGCCTTTAGGCAGAGGGACCTACGAATAAAGGAGCTAAAAAGGCTTGTTCCAGACAGAGGATATACTGAAGGATTATATAAAGAGCCAGTATAGAATAAATGAGGGATTTTTTGAAGTGTAAGTCATGCAAAGCTACTCCAGCTGAGGCCTTGAATAAAAATATAGAGCTGGAAATAAACATAATACATCCCCATAATGTTTTTAGATTTCTAAACATGAATTCTGTATCTATTGTAGTAAGAAAACTGGATCAGTTTTGCTGTAGTTTAAATAAACTTTTACGGGCAACCAAGGGTGGCAAAAGGATGAAGATAATTTAGTCTCGGAAATGCCACCCACATAGAGCAGTGATGATTCATAATGCCTCCCAGATGTTTCTTAAAAGGTATAATGATGTGACGCTGAGACATGCAAAAACAAGCAGGTAAAAAAGTAGCCGTAAGCTTCATTACTGGCGTACATTTTAATAATGACATTTCCCTCCCTAACTGTTCTTTTTTTGTCTACTGAAAATCAGAAAAAAGCAAGCTGTGCATTCTTACCTACAGCAGTTGTTTAGGCTTATAGAGTCTGTAGACACATTATGCTATTACCCAGATTACAGAGATGGCCAATCTTCTTTTTAACCATCCATAATTACAGGATAATGATTTCCTTTGTGCTGCAGTGGGAGCTGCCAGGCAGGAGATCATCTTCCTCAAGGCCCACAGGAAGTGCCACACAGACGTAAGCTTTTAGGGACAGTGCTGAGGTATTTTCTGGTCTCAGCTGGGGTCCAGAAAGTTCCGGGAAAATGCCTGACAACAGAGAATTTCAAACACATATACAAAAGTATCAAAGAGAAGAAAGCAAGGACGCAATCAGATTTTTGAGCATTTGGAAAAAATAAATCTCTGACTTTGAAGGGGTTTTCCTTATTTTTGACCCAACCAGTCCAATTCCTATTGATAAAGACTTTTTTCAGCTCATTGCATGCAGTGGGGTGTCTGGATGGCTAGCTGCTTCACCGGCAATGCTAATGCTAAAGTCAATGAGCCCAGGAGCATTCAACAGTAGCCCACTACCAAACTCCAATTAAACACTCCGCAAATCTAATATGATGATTGTCTATTGCAGTGAATCTGAGTGTTTGTATAATGTTAAACGTCAAACTATGGCTGAATTTCTTTAATTTGTGGCTCTTATTAGGATTAGTAGCAACAGGAAGTAAACAGTGCAGCAGCTTTCTGTCACTGTTAAGCTTAATCAGAGCCATAAATGAAAGAAATTCACCAGCAGTTTGACTTCTAAGATTATTCTACAAACACAAATTTGCCTTAATCGGATTTTGATAGTGTGGCTACTGTTAAATGCTACTGGGTCTATTGACTTGTGCTAGCATTAGCATTACCGGCGAAACGGCGAGCTGTCCAAACTTCCTACTGCATCAAATGAGATAAAAATGGCCTCTATCAATAGGAATAGGACTGGTTAGGTAAAAAATGAGGTCCTGTGTAAAAGATTCTGGAATATCCCTTTAAGGTAAAATAATCTTAAATAGTCTATAAAGGAAAGACATTGAGTTTTACATCTTTATTTGGCATTGACTCATCACAAACAATAAGTAGCTATACATTACAATGACTGTTTGTTGGAATAAGAGACATTTTAGAGTCAGAACTATCGCAGCTGTTTGACAATCTGAATCAATGTCTTATCACATCTCCAGAGCATATGCACTCTGAATAAACATAATAAACTTTTTTTAAGATGTTGGATTAATGATAATAAATGTTAGACATTAGAAACTGGGAATAACAGTGTGTGCTACTTTTGCATAAAAGCCCATATGGTGTCAATATGTTATGTTGGTATGCTGTTGTAGTACTCATATAAAAATAACTTAAGCTGCCAGGTAGCACTGTCGATATACAGTTGTGTTGTGTATGACATGGAACATATTGCAAGATATATTAGCAGTAGGCCTTGTGGCTTAAAAAGTCAATATTAGTTTCAAGGCTGGATTACAGACCTGGCAAATGGGCAACTACCCTGTAGCTAAAGACTCCAGGGGTCCCTAAAAAAGTTATTAGGAGCCCACCAGTTCAGTTTTGCTGCTTAGGTTTTTCCCAGCAGTGACTAAGCTGCCCTTTTTAATGTTTACAGGCTGTTAGTATCCAAATTAGATGATATGCTAAAATACTCCCATCTAGTGGTTGAAAATTAGAAGTACAATGAAAGGTATTCACATTTTGGGTACTTGAACCAGATCATTCTAAATCTGTTGTCAAGTTTGAGAAGACTGGAAAACAGTGCCCCCTACAGTTAACAAGAATTACATAAATTATCCCTCACATAAATTTTTTTATGTATATGTGGTCTTGCATTGCTATCTTTGAGAGGACCACTGACAGTTTTAAACCTTTGCAGTGAGGACATTTCTGCATTGTGAGGACATTTTAATGGTTCCTCACTATTTCATAGACTGTTTAATGGTTAAGATATAGTTTTATGCTTTTATGGATGGAGGGAAGGATATTGGTTAAGGTTAGGCATTTTGTTGTGACAGTTAAGAATTAGGACGTGGGGCCAAGGAATGCATTTTGTGAATGAGGGACCTCGCAAGAATAGAAAGACAGATGTGCACATATGTGCCTCTTAGCTTTGCTGAAAATTCAGTGTTTTATTTACAGTAGTGCAACTGTAGGTGGGATCATTGACTGCTTTACTATATTTTCTTTTTACTCTTCTTTTCAAAATCACCTTCCGCATTGTGTCATGCGTTGTGACACTGATCAAGACTTCAATTAATTACACATAATGTAAAGGGCTGTAAGGCGTAGAAGGGGTTCTATACTGCACAACACGAACACCTTGTTGATGTAATTGTTGTTCCTGTCAGCGGGGTGTTACCAAGAGATGTAATCATATACAAACATGGCTGATGGATTAATGTTTCAGTTTTTTGCCACACGTCAAACACTCTTGGTTTGATTTTTTATGGATTATGGAGATAGAAAGTGGTAATCCTAAAGTTAGGTTGTGGTTTTCACCTGTTTGGATTAAGCTCTTTCTGATCAAACACTACTTACTCAAGGTAAGTATCAGTGGGCTAGGATGTGAATATACTTAGATTAGTGATAATGAAATTTGGTAAGGTTATTGTATGGCCTAAGATGGTGTCCTTTTTACTTTTGAGTGTGACTAGCAGATTCAAATAAGTATTCATTGTGTGTGCGTGTGTGTGGCTATGTGTGTGTGAATCAGTGCCTCTTCTGACTCAAAGAAACAAACCACTCTGGACACAACAGCTGCATAAGTCAATGTGACACTTTATTCATGAACCTAGGACCATGTATATATATATGTATATATATATATACACTGTATAAATACTCTATATATTCTACTCCCTTCTGTGATCTCAATACAAATAAAAAATAATATTAAAAAAAGCCACATGATTATATTTAACAGGCTGTACAAAAATAAATAATGTTTGGATATTCTGTACAAAAGGAAACAAACTGATAGAAAAAAAAACAAGGTGCCTTCGCAGAAGGCAGGAGAGACTTACTTATGAAGTATTAGCAGGAGACAAGTCCCTCTTTTGGTCTCCACACATGCACAAACACACACACGCACACACTTAGTCTCACACTCCTCTTTGGTCTATGAAGAGTTCCCTCATTAAAGGCTGTGTAGTCGAGGGCAAGATATGGCTAAAGGATAAAGTACTGTGTACTGAGGCATTTAGAGACAACTGGGTGTTACAATGTGCCACTGGCAAAAAATGAAGTGCTACAGGTTTGTGATAAATAAATGCAGACTGGCATGTTTGAACATAAACACTATGACTATTAGCTATCTTATTTTCCATACCTGATGGGGTGAGCAAGTAAAATATGAGCTATTCTCATTCATCTTATGTCTTTATATACTCTGCAATACCCTCCCCCACCCCAACCCTTGTGTGTCCGTCCAGCCCAGCTTGGACAAACATCATATACATGCATTAAAAAATTTGACACACAGTCTCACGTTCACTCACACTTACACAAGCATGACATTGGCACGGTAAGCAGCATGCTCCTTTAGGAAATCAGGAATGGCCATGCTTTCTTCCCCTAATTCAATGGGCGGCAAAATGTTCCACTGCTGCACTGAGGCCAGACAGGCAGCAAGCTGTTATCAGTCTTTATAGCTGCAACTAGGTGGCAATAACACTCTGGACCAACGTCTGGCCTCAAAAGAGATGGAGGGAATGGGTAAAAATTGGCCTTTTCAGTCGCAGTCACTGTGGATTCATTGACATGTGAGACTGTTAAAGTACCTGGAACCCAAAACACCTGCAGCACTCTTGCTCTGGATGTAAACATTCACTGGCCTCTTAACCTGTCCATGGGAAAAAAGGAGGCAATGAAGGTCAGAGTCTCTATCTGGTGTCTTTTGGAAAGCTGGGTGTATGAAAGGAGGTTAGATTGTGGAAGCAGTCCTTAGCAGGCACCCTGATTGCACAGTTCCAGCAGAGGTCGCGGCCGGTCTTTGGGGTCACAGCTGTCGTGGGTTAGTGTGCGCCCATCATGGCCCATGCAGCGCAGCTGGCGCTTGCGGAAGCCTCGGCCACAGGTCTTGGAGCATACCGACCATTCTCCGAGAAGCCAGGAGGGACATGGCTGGGTGGCGCAGGACCGTGAGGCCAATGGGCGCAGCTCTTCCGGGCAATCTCTAGAGGGTCGACCCTGGGGATCTAGACACACCACCTCTCTCTGCTGCGTACCTCCTCCACAGGTCTGGGAGCAAGGACCCCACTCCCTCAAGGTCCACTCGGCTCCACCCACCTCTCGGATGGCATTGATGGACTGGCGACGGCCTCCGTTATTGTTGGACACTGAAGCAGCATTGTTGGGTCTAGGTGCAAAGTAGCTGTACTTCACCCTGGGCCTTGGGGCTTCCCCCACCGAAAGCACCTGGATGGTGAGTGGCTCAGGGAGGGGGGAGAAGCTTCGGATGCGCTCCAGGGTGGCAGAGGAGCCGCTGTATCGCAACAGTGCCCCTCGTAAGGTGATGTCAGTCTCCATGGTCATCAGTTTGTAATCGCCATTCAAAAGATAGGTTCCATCCTGGCGACGCACTGCCAGATAGCTGTTATCATGACGACCGTTGCCTGGGGCACGTTGCTTTACATCCAGGTGTGTAGCACCAGCAGGGATAGTAACAACATCCTGGTAACCAGGCCTGAAACAGAAAAAGACAGAGGTTAGACTCAGACAGAAATTATGCAATACATTCTTTGGGGCGTCAGTGTATATTTTAAGACATTAGGTGTGTAACAAAATGGCTGTTAGATGTTTACCTGGCACGCTCCAGAGAGCCAGACACTTTCTTGCAAGTAGAGCCATCTCCACCGCACACGCCGCACTTATCAAAGCGCTTGCTAGAGCCAATGACACGATCACATCCAGCCTTGACACACTGGCCTTGAACACAAACTGTGGTGGAGTCTGGGCTGCAGGGTGTGCCATCAGCCACCTGGGGGCAACAACGAGACAGAGATGGAGGGTTAGGGTTATGTCAAGTAAAACTGTTACGTAAGAGTCAAGGAGTAAAAAAGTAAAAGTCTTTTTCTCAGCGAGCCAGTGGCCTAAGGGCTGAGAGAAATTACATTAGCTAATAACTTCAACTGGCGGGTCTGCACAAGTAAGAGAGCTGTTTTAGATAAACGAAGACCCTGAGAATGTTGAAACACCATTCTAAAACAAAGTTCTAAAAAAACATACAGACTTTATTAATATAATCTTGCATCTAGCAATACTCACCTTGGATTTGAGGACAAAGAAATATCCTGTCCCTTTGGCCCGGCACACCAGCTTGCAGCGGTCTTTGGGAGAAACTCCAGCATACTTGGGCACCCACTCAACACCCTCGCCTGAACCCAGCGACACTTGGGCTGACATGTCGTTGTGCGCCAGGCACTGTTCCTCACGGAATGACAGGCCTGAGAAAGGGACACAGAGAGGTCAGATTTACTGCTTGTTCAGCCTGACCATTCAGCCGCTGCTAACTTTCACACAAGTGTGCAAAGTACATCAAAACATGACATCTACAGACAAACCTGAGAGAAATACAGTGTATGGTGCTATTCTATTTCATGTCAATTTCCTGCAACAAGCTTTCAAGAAAGTATTCACAACATGTCGCAAACTTTATCCAAGATTAGTTATTTCAATGTCATTAAAAGATGTCTTACCATTGGTGTCAGGGCAGGTGTCCGTGTTACAGGAGCGGTACTGGATCCTCTTGCCCTCACAGTACTTGCCCCCGTTCTTGGGCAGAGGGTTGTCACAGGAACGGAAAGAATACTGCACCCCTCCACCGCAGGTCCGAGAGCAGTCGCCCCAGGGTCCCCACACTCCCCAGCCACCATTGACAGGAGTCTATAAAGCAACAGGCACATGACAATTGCAATTTTTTTAATAAATGGGTTGGATTTAACTGATTCATTAACATAAATTGGTTCAACTACAAGAAAAATACAACATGCATGCTGCATGCATGCTTAAATTACTTTAGGGTGATTGTTTTTTATGTGTTCTGGCTCCTACCTGGTGTTTGGCAGCTTGGCTTTTAGTGAGACACTGTCCAGCCAGGCAGTAGCTCTCATGCCCACATGGCGTCCCATCAGCCCAGGGGAAGTTCTTCGTCTGGCACACCAGCAAACCATTAGACGTCGTCACAGTGCACCACAGTGCTGCGCACGTGGTACTCAGATCAGGGCAGTGTTGAGAGTCTTCGCCAAAGGTCAGCCGACACTGATGGTCAGCGTCATAGACAGTGCCAGGCAGGGGCTGGGGCAGCGGCTGAGGTTTGACTGGTTTATCCAGCAGGCACTGACCATGACCATTGTCCAGGAAGGTGGTGACCATGAGTGCGGAGCAGGGCGACCACGGCTGGTGCTGGTCCAGATTGGACAGGGTGGAGGCCATCATGTGGGAGCCCCAGTGGGCACCATTGACCCCGGAGCACAGCTGGGCGTCATCATGAGGCATGTTAAAGACATGGCCTGCAGGAGAGAGAATAAATAAAAGAGTTCTTTGAGCACCTCTAGTCTACATAGCCTCAGCGATTTGATACATTTCAAGAGTAATTTCACACAAGAACATGTCGTTTTTATCTACGCACCCAGTTCATGTGCAACAGTAAACGCTGCTTGCAGTCCATCGTCCTCGATAATTGAGCAGCTTCTGTCAGGGTCACACACTGTGCCAACATCAGCCATGCCAAGAGTGTCACATGAGTGTGCACCACAGAGATCCTAAAAAGGGAAGAGAAAGAGAGTGAAGTTAATCTTTTATTTCGATGTGACTTCTCTTCCTTTTTTCTATCTCTGATCTACTTTCTATTTTAACTTCCACTTCTTCCACTGCGACTTACCGTCCTGGTGAAGAGCACAGCTGTGTCATAATGCTCGGGGTGGCGGTCACTTGGTGGATTGTGTTGCCGCTGCCACTGGCAGAAGTTGCGGAGGGTCATAGCGGCGTTAGATGACACCTGAGGGCCTCGCTCCTCCTCATATACCACCAGCAGCTTCACGACTGCCAGGCTGATGGAATTGTGGATGCTGGGGTGGCGGTAGAGGCGGGATGCCACTGCCATGATGGTCAGTAGGTAGGGTTTGAGCCCAGCGCCGTGGAACTCAGCCATGGACTGGTCGGCCACAAGCATGATCTCCAGGTAGCGAGGGGTAGAAACAAATCGTCTGGTCCTGTGGTGAGCTGAGGGGAGAGAAGAGAGATGCAGAAAGAGGTCAGACCCATCGTAATTTGCAGGTCATGTGAGCTGAAATTAGGCTGCGGTCCGATTTGTATTGTAACTTCAGAGACGTTTGTTATCTTTGATAGAAATTAATCAGCTTGTCTGGAACATTCTGCACACTGCAAAACTATGCCAGTGTTCTAAATAGTAGATACAAAGGCCGTTTTTTTCCAGGGGGATAGAGGCTCCAAAGAGAGCTCCGGATGTGCCTGGAGGAGCCTGGCTGTGACTCAGCGTCACACCACCGGCGGCTCCTCCTCCTCAGGGTCCACATTCCTGCAGTGACCTTCTCTAGTGGAAAATTATGCGAATGAGAAAAAGCAAAGGGAGAAAATCCTTTTCTGGGGGAAAAATGTCTGCCGGTGCGAGTTGTACCAGGAGGCGGGTTTACACGTCTCAGCACTGCCGGGCTCGGGCTGATCCCAACACTGCCGCACCCCTCCCCTCCCTCCTCCTCTCCTCCTCCCCTCCTCCTCCTCCTCCTTCTCCTTAGAGAGGTTTGCCCCCACCCCTTCCCCCCTCTCCTCCCCTCCCTTCTTAATCTCTGGTAGTGTGGATGGTGCTGTCAAAAAGGTAGCTTAGTTCAGTGCGCATGCTGTGCAACTTGGCACACGCACAGCTCCAGCTGACAGCAGTCTGCTCTGCATATTCACTATAGCAGTGACTTCTAAAGAAGATAAGTTAATTGTGTTTTTTTGTATTCAACTGTAGATAAACTGAGTACATGTCGTAGCGCAAATAAACACTTTCTCTGTTTCTTTGACCGGTTTATGGTTGCTGATCTGATCATTTAAGATTGGTTATAAATGAGTGATAAACTGATGCGCACAGTATTTCTACAACCTTACCTGTCTGGTCTGCGTTAGCGGCTCCGTGCTTGGCTTCTTTCTCCAGATTCTTTGGCACCCTCTCCTCGTCCTCGTTGACCCCGCACTTGGAGCTCCCCTCTTCAGCCAAAGCTGCCCGACCTCTCCGGCGGATCATGTGGACATCCTCCTCGGTGCCACGGAAATCACTGGAGTTAAGAGGCTGAATAAAATACTCTTCACCCTGAAAGTAGAATCCGCCCCTGAGTCCGTGGCACAGGTTCAGGGCAGCGGCAGAGTGCTCCTCACCGTTCACCGTGCCCGAGAAGAAACAACCCGGCTCGGCTCCGTTCGGCTTTGGTTCCTGTGTCGGTTCGGACTCGGGACTCGCCACAATGTGGAAGACAAAACCCGGCGCCAAGAAGGTCTGGTCAGGCTCTAGTTGCAAGACCAGCTCCTTGCCAAATACGTCCAATCGGTACCATCTCATCTCCGCCTCCTTCTCCATCTCCT
>JAQFJA010000017.1:10138103-10151055 GCA_029874485.1 Naso brachycentron
ACTTGAGACCTTTATCAGATATACAGATTAAGCTTGTTCCAATGAAGTGTTTCTTCTCTTGGAAATCCTTTCTGTGCTCCTGCCGCCTCAACATTTCCTCACTTGACAGTGTTTGAAGGCAGACGGGCGGGAACTTAGCACACAACCCTTGGACAGTTTCCCGTCCTGGTCCTTACACTGTACTGTCCGGCTCTGCCAGCCAGTGTCACAAGTCCTGGAGCAAGTCATCCAGGTACCTGTTACCCACTGAGGCCCTGGGGCTGGGGTGGCGGGACTTGAGGCTGTAGGTGGCCCTTGGACCAGGACATGGAGAGGAGAAGAAGATGTAGTGGTGCTTCTGGTGGTGGTCGTGGTTGTTGTAGTGCTCTGCACAGGGGTTAACTTTGAGTTAAGGATCAGCGGAGCTGACGGCTGTTGTGGGCTTGTCCGGCGTGGCATGAAGAAGCTATAACGAACATCCAGAGGCTTTTTAGCATCTGTCGCTAGAATCTGGATCACCAAAGCTTCTTGGATTGCCCCGGGACCCATGCTGTGGAGCCACTCGTCCCTTTGGCTCCAGCCGCTGTAGTTGAGCACAGAACCATTGAGCGGGATGATCGTCTCGGAGGTGGAGATCATAAACTTGCCATTCAGTAGGTACTCGCCATTGGGCCGTCGGAGGGCCAGGTAGGCTGTATAGCGGGTCTGGTCCTTGGCTTTGTGCTGCCGAACCTTGATGTGGGTGGAGCCTGCAGGGATCTTCACCACATCAGTGTAACCCTTACTGTTTGGTAAGAAAGAAGGTCCAAGAGAGGTCAGATCAGTGCATGTATGCAAATGATATAAAGACATATAATGCACAGTTCAAGTCTTCTCATTTTTCTCACCTCTTCTTCGTGAAGTTGCCAACAACACGTATACATCCTGTGCTGTCACCTCCACAAATTCCACACTTGTCAAATTGGAGCTTGGAGCCAATGATGCCGTCGCAGCCTGTCCGTACACATTTCCCTTTGACGCACACTGAGCCGCTGTGTGGACGACACTCTGTCCCGTCTATCACCTAAAGACACATGCACAAGTTCACTGTCAACTTCTGTGTTTTTTAAGTACATTGCACCCTTTTTGTCTCGTCCCCCGAAAGACCAGAGATCTGGAGGTGGGTTTGCAAGACATAGGAATTACTCTTTCCGTGCGTCAGTGTGTGTTTTTAACCAATCAAATTACATTAGGCTGGTCAGGTGAGAAATGTTTACCCTTTATGGGTGGGAAATGTTCAAGTTTTTAGCCAGCCATATCATGTTGGCTGGGTGCAGCCTCGAATTGCATTGGTCAGGTGCAGCCTATTAACCTTTTTACCTTGGAAGAATGGAGGCTGGATATGAGATATGGAATGAATTCATGTGGCGTTTAGCTGCAAGCAGCTCTATAGCTCACTCTCTCAGTTGGTGGTTCACTAAAATTTAACGCTGGTAAAACAACTGTTACTAATCCACTAATCAGACAAGAGAGTAGGAGATTCAGCCAGTTTACATGAACAACCAAAAGCGCTGCAGTATGCATGCCAGGCCGGTAGTTAGTGGTAACTTTGTAGTGACATACCATAAGAGCTGCTGAATTTGTTTACTTCCTGTTGCTGCTAAGTGTATCTTTACCGTAACCAGAGCCAAAAATTAAAGAAATTTGGCCGTACTTTGACTTCTTAAATCAAATTGCTACGAACACTTGAATTCACCTCCATGGACTGTTGTCATGTTTGACTTGCTTTGGATGCACTTAGCATTAGCTTAGATACTACTTTCACAGGCTTTTCGTATTGCCAGTTTATACAATTAGTGTTGTGTCAAATTCTGTTTCCCTGTCATGATCAGGTGGGTCTATGGGGAAACAGATCTTGACGGGGAACCAGAATTCGATACAACACCGGGGGTTCTGGGGGCGAGATATATTTAGCTTTAGCCCTTGTATTATAACTAACTCACCCTCTGAGAGAACACCACATAGTATCCTGTTCCTTTTGCTCTGCAGGTCAGCTTGCACACATCTTTCGGGAGGACTCCTGCATACTTAGGCACCCACTCAACATATGTCTTCACCCCTTTAGGATCTGTCTGGGGACCGTTGCGCATCTCACATTGCTCCTGGCGGAAACCCTTGTCTGGAGAAAAGTTCCATTCAAAGAGGTTTAATATCAAGGGCTTTATATTTTTTACAATAAGCTTGAACTGTTAAAATAATGTATGCATTTTCAGGATGTCGCACTCACTTGATGGCGGACACGGTGTGACGTTGCAGGACCGATAGATGGCTCTCTTGCCCGTGCAGTAGCGCCCATTGTTCCGTGGCGGAGGGTTGTTGCACAGGCGTTGGGCGAACTGCAACCCGCCTCCGCAAGTTCTGGAGCACGCACCCCAAGGACCCCAAGAGCTCCAGCTGCCGTGGTTGGACGCCTGGGAGACGAAGGAGGAGAGTTAAGACGAGAGGGGAGATGAAAGGGGAGATAAAAGTTGGGGGAAATGACAGTGGAGGAAAGATCAGAGGGTAGAGAGGGATGAAGAGAAAAGAAATAGAAAAAAAAGAGGAGATGAGAGAAGACAATTAGTGCTTATCAGACATGTTGGAAGTCAGAGTGGTTGCTGGCTGAGCCACGTGTCACAGGAAAAGCCCTTTGGAGAGAGATTTTTGATAATGAAAAATGTGGCAGCATTGTGATGTGGAAAAAACCTGATGTAACAGCCCATATGCTTCCCTTGAGGAACAGTGTGAATGAAATTCTTAAGGCAACACACTTATTTTTGGGTTTTTCCAACCAATGCCATTAGTCATCAGTGATAAAACTGACTGGATAAGTAGCATTTAAGATTTTACAAGAAAAAGTTGATTTTATAACCCTGAATTTTTGCAAAGCGTCTTTGGAAACAGCTTTCCCATTCAGTTCCACTGCTAAGTCTTCACAACAATTGAACGGCTTCTTTCCACAGTAAAAGCTACTTAATCTGCAATCATACTGCAAGAATTATACAGAGGTTAAAAGATTTTGAAGTCTAAAATGGAGGCTCTGAGCAGTAAACTGGTCTTCATACAAGGCAGTGAAAATGAAGTGTGTCAGGACTTGGGTCGCATCCACACATACAGACATCTGCCAAGGATGCAGTCAGACTTATTGAATATCATGTGACAAACACAAAGAAAATAGTATTTCCCATTCTTTTTCACTTTCACTCCCAGCCTTACACACGCATACACACACATGCACATAAAGCATCAGCCTGGTGAGAGCAGATTGGGTTCCTTAACTCATTATGGCAAAATATCAATTTAGATCTGTTAAAGTCCGGTCAAGAGAACAAAAAGCAGATCAGCAGTGGCATAAATAACAAAGACCACGCAGTGAAGTTCCATTAGGAACAGTGACACGTGTCTTTCCAATGAGTGTCTCTTTTTACTTCATCTTTTCCTGTTTTGCTAGCTGACCTGTGTACTTTGTCTCCCAGACAAGTTTGTACAATGTGGAAAGTGCTTAAAATATCAGTTTTTGAACTATAAAAAGGAATCTATTTTAAATTTAACTCATTTTCTCTCTTCTGTCTCTATGTCCTCTTCTAGCCTCCCGCATATTCTGATATCATCCATCTGTCTTACCGAGTAGTGTCTCTTGCGGGTCTTGTCCACACACTTCCCCTGCAGGCAGATGCGTCCCTTCCCGCAGGGCGTTCCCTCCACGGCCGGCAGCTTCTTGGTCAGACACACCATCTGTCCCTGGCGAATCACAGCGCACCATAGCCGGGAACACACGTCCATGCCCGGGCACACCGTGTACTCGGGACCAAAGGCCAAGCGACACTGTCGGACAGCGTCGTAACTCTGCCCTGGGAGCTCCTCTGAGCCCAATAATGGCTGGCGTGGAGAGTCTAGGAGACACTCAGCTGTGGGAGAAAAAAAGGAGAGCGGGACTTTTAAAGACCTGTATATGCGATCAATCAGACAATTAAAGTGCTGGAGCAGCTGTAGATGCTGTCAAGCTTGATTCAATGCTGTTTTTACATGAATTATGCTGGAGCATTTCTCAGCAAGCAATGCTTTACGGCCGTCATGAGTGAAACTACTTGATGGGAAGGGTTTGAAAAGTATGACTCATACTGATCTCCAGCCAGGGATCCTTTGGCTGCACTGTAACTACACTTTCTAAGAACTTAATAGGATTGTAAATAACTCTCTATTAACAGAGATTATAGCTTTGTTTCTCAGTAAACAGCTCACTGTGATAGGTACTGTGGGAGAAACGTTAAATTCACATGGATGCAATTTGTAGATGGAGATAATTAAACTTCTACTAGCTGGGAAAAGTTCTCACAATAAAAAGAAGTGCAGATGTTTGCTAAACCACAAGCACACTTTTTTTCCTTTTTTTGCTAGTGTTGTTCCTCATTTTCTCCCACACTCACCGTTGCCGTCGTCAAAGAAGTCGGTGATGGTGGCCGAGGTGCAGCGGCTCCAGGGTTTGGAGGCGTCGATGGAGGTGAGGATGGAGGACATGAGCCGCTTGTCGCTGTTCACGCCGAATCGCTCCTCGCAGAACTTGGAGTCGTCATGGGACAATCCGAGCAGGTGACCTGAGAAAAGAGAGAGTTTGAGTTGAAAGATGAAAGAGAGGCGATGGGACTCGTCGCAGGTTTGCACATGCAGCAAAAATGAGAAACGAAAACAAACCGAGTGCACAGGTATCAAGTGTTTGACATCAGACAGTCCTGTGATAGTTATCAACAAGGGAGATGTGCTGACAGGTGTGCATATGCATGCCGTGGCCTGTTTATATCTGTGCGCATCAATGCCCACCTATCTCGTGAGCGACAGTAAATGCAGCATGAAGGCCGTCGTCTTCAATGACAGCGCAGCTTCTCTCTGGAGAGCAGACAGTGCCGACGTCTGCCATGCCCAGGGTATCGCAGGAGTGGTGGCCACAGAGGTCCTGTAAAAAGGAAATACTGTAAATTTAAATCAGAACTTCATTCAAAACAATGAAGAAAAAAATATGTGTGGAACAATGAGTTTTATGTCAAGATAACCTCGTCAGTGGGAGTCACGCATGCGCGAAAATATCCCCTATCTTAGACAGCAAGCTACGGCTACACCACTTGGACAAACAACATGTCACAATCTGCGTTTGACAGTCTAAATCAGGTTTAATGTTTTAAAACTATGTCATAACTGAATGGAAATACTAATATTTTACCTGTGATACACAGTAAGCTACCACTAGCCTAGCCTGCACAGACGATAGCATTAGCCAGCTAACTCCGTTGCTTGTGCTAACATCATTGCTTGCTGGGATAGGGCTAACTCTGGTTTTGTGGCTAACGCCAGCCAGAGCCATATAAGAGTCATTTAAACAGCTCTGGTGCTAGCGATGGCCTGTGATATAGTTTTAACTTGTGGTGGCTAGCTAGTGCCGAGCAAAAACACTAGCATAATGCTACTTCAGCTAACCTAACTGTCAAATAAAATACTCATCAACAGTTCACGTAAAAACATGCCTTTTCCGCTAACTCAACTTGTTATCCTAACATAAATATAAAATTGGGAATAGGAGAAAATTAATTAGTAACATTTAACATTAGCATTCAGATTTGTCCAAGTGGTGTAGCCATAGCTAGTTGTCCAAGATGGCGGACCTTGTTGCACATGCATTACTCACATCGACACAGGACTCACATCATGTACTGACGAAGCAACCCAGTAAAATATGTCAAAAAGTTCTTTAAAGATAACATAGAGTTATCCTCTGGGTAATACAGCAACATAAGACAAAAATAAGCAAAAATACTTGTATTTACAAAACAAATAAGAAGGAACAAATAGTCTATATAACACAAAAAATACGCCAGAAAAAAATGGAAATTTTATAACAGCAATTTAACTTGAACAACAGCAGTTGCATTTGCAGTATTTGTGACATACAGTCTCAAACAAAGTGTCATAGTGGCACAATTAAAGGCAGGAAGTGAAGAAAGTACAGTATAAGTAAGAGTAATATGAGCCTGTCAGATATAACTGTGTTAACCAGAGAATCATTAATAGAATTATGTGGTTATGCTTTGAGCTGTCTGAATTAATATCAAGATATGATGAAGTACATTAATAAGTTTAAATGCCAAATGTAACATTGATAACTTTATCTCATTTTACTGTAGCTGCTCATCACAAAAACTCTTAATGAAAGACACTATGAGTGATGCCCCTTTCCTCAGGCACTTATGTAACAGGACTCCAGCTATTAGGCTCCTTCCTGTTCATACTATCCTCTTGGGCCATCATCTCAATCAGATACTATTCTAATCAAGATCAGTGTATTCCCACAATTCTCTTGGATTATACCAACATTTACCAGCTGCTCGGAGTGCAACGACTGGTCCGCTGTCACTACCAGGAACCAGACTTCTTCTCTATGTTTTCCATCACTGCCACTTGGTGATGGAGTTGAATTTTAACTCACTTTGCACATTCTGTAAATAGGACAGGGCAATACACTGAGACTGTATTGAAATCATGATATCATTTTAAATTTTGGATATTGTTGGATTCTGATTTTTCATACGTGTTGTCTTTTCCTGGTTTTAAAGGCTGCACTGTAGTCAAGCAATGTAATTTTCTAAACTAATCACACTGTTCTGACTTGTTCTAATTAGAGGGGGCATACCCGAAAACACCACGAGCTGGGCCAGGTTGGGCCAGTATTTTAGAAGTGACGGTCGGAATCAGTTTGGGTTCGGTGACCTACTTTCTGAGTACTTTTTCCTCTTTTTATCTGTTCAGAGCTGGGATTTTTGTTTTTCCGATTCATCTGACGGCACATGAACGCACCACAGCCTTTTTAGAGACGTGATTATGTTTTCTGAGTTTATGACAAGCATGGCAGTATCATCTGTTGCTGTATGTTGCGCTTCTGTTTATATAAGTTGGCCAGAGTTTTGGAATAGACGGTGGGTTGTCGGTCTGGTTTGGTCAGAACCAACTTGGGTTCAGAAGGGTATCGGGCTGAGAATCTTGGCCTGATCCCACATCTAGTTCTGATATTTGCCGTTACCCACTTGGTCATTATGCCCACATTACTGATAATTACTTATCAAAAAACACACTGTGTTAGTACTTAGTGAAAGCACTCTTAGTTATAATACATATTGTCAGGATATAGGTAATTGGTCAAAAATGTAATATTTGATATTGTCATATCGTCCAGCCCTACTTGAAGCTGCAGTTGCCAACAAACAAGCTAACAAACAACTAACAAGCTAACGTTAGCTTAGCATGAGACTCTGGGAACTTAGCTGCGGCTGCTTGCTCCGGCTCACGTTTTATTTCGTTTTGTGTCGCTCTCTTTTTTAAGCCCAGTTTGAACAGAGACAAAATGGTTGCAGGTTTCTGGTCTGTCTCAGCTCGAGCTTGAGCAGACACTCTTTTGTCAGCAGAGGTGCGTCAGAGCCTAAGGCACAAACAGCTAATGAGCTGTTGCTAAGAAGCGCAGCATGGACCAGCCAATCAGGACAGAGAGTACAGAGAGCGTCACTGACTGGGCAAATAAAACAGGAGTGATAGGATTTTTATCAATCCTGAATACAAAGGCATGGGAAAACACGGAGATGTCATGATACTCTCAGACCATGTCACTTTCTAATAGCTGTCTGTGGTTATTATGGCATTTTTTTCCAAATAGAACAGAAAAAGTTATTGATGTTTACCCCAAAGTTATCAACTGAAGCTTTAAAGATAGAGAAGAAGTGTAAAACTTGAAAATACACTCAATTCAAGTGTCATGTTTTTCTTATTGCGTCTGTTCTCTTCTATAGAGTCTCTGGATCCTAAGAAGGTTCTCCTGCAACTGAGTATTGCTGTTCCATAACGCCGGAAAGCTTGAGAGAGACAGCTTTTGTAAAGGACAGTCAAAATCGATGCAGCAGAGTTCCACGCTCCAACAACATTGGGTACACTTCCCATAATGCAATGCTCTAGAACCTCCCTGCCTTACAGATTACACAAACTCACATAGTAACACAGAAGTCAAAGCAGAGATATCAAGTGATGTCCGCTGGGTCTTTTTTCAGACCAGACAAACTCAGAGATGTTCTTTAGAGATTTCCTCCACTTTTAATCCCCCCTTCCTTCCTCTGCCTCCACAATCTCTCTGTCTGCCTCATGGGATGCCAGAGTACACAGTATTGATCTGTATTTGGATTCCCACACATGTCCATGCACATAAGGCTTCAGGGTGCACTGCGTGGCTCTGCTGAGCGCAGAGATCAATCAGTTAATCCCACCGTCCCATCAGAGCACACACGGCTGCACATGGGCCTGCGCACGGTCACAACGCAGCAAAAATGCTGCCAATGTACATTTACATTCAGTGCACAGACGCACATGCATGCATGGAGACAAAACATCCATGCATGTGCACATGAGAACATCCAAAAAAAGAAAACACACACACAAACACGGCCTGCGGAGAGGATGAATCGTCACAGTAAGTGGTGCTGACAGGCCCGCTGGATCGTGTGTGAGGGGCTCTCTGGGGAGGGTGTTTACCCGTTCCGGGCGGATCGGTTTGGAACAAACTGCCTTGTGTTCCGTGCTCACACACGACTGACTGGGTGGGACCACCTCACACACACACACACACACACACACACACACACACACTCATAACTCCAACAAACAAACGCAAGTGCACTCAGATGTGGATAACTTTAAGAACATTTGAACAAATGGGCACATACAGAGCATATGTAAACGCAAGCATGTACAAAATAGACTGAACATAGCTAATGATTCACACACACACACAAACACACATGCAGGGAACAGGAAGAGAGTGCCTACTTTTGCCAAATGACCGCTGGATGCACAAGAATCAAACAGAAGGCAAGTCAAACACACTCACTGCATGGATGCTGCCAGGAGCCAAACTGTGCTGAACTTTCTCTTAACTTTTCCATGTGCTGACCGCCTCAAAAACTATGGAGGGAGGCGTGTTTGTTTTCAGTCAGACATTGAGAACATATAGGGACGTTTGTTTTCATATTTTGTCTGTTTCTCTTTCCCCGTTTCCCACACTCCCTCACCCCGACGCTCTCTACACCTCCCTCCATTTCATTTATTTATCATTCACCTCTTTCCCACACTCTCAGATGAGAACACACAGCATTCATTAGAGCAACACGGCCAAACAGGTAAAAAACGCTGGTGAAAAGTAAGCGGGAATCTACTTTTAGAAATTAAATGTTAATGTGTGAAGAACACCTGAAGTTACTCCAAAAATCACACCCGTATCTATGTTATTTTGTTTTTACTCCGATTTTTACGAGTAAAAGAGCCAAGACTTTTTCTGGGCATACAAAATCAAGCGTATCGAGATGCTGATTAAACAGCATGATTATCGCACAGGTGCGCCTTGAAGCTGTTCAAAATAAAAGTCTGATCTACTTAAATTTAACTGGTGAAAATTGGAGGGAAAACAAAAGTGTTGCGTTTAGATTTTTTGTTGAGTGTACTTCTTTCCTCCACTGACTCTCCCAACCATTTTCCCAGCCTTTGCTTCCATCCATTTCTCACACACATAAAAGAGGAAGGGAAAGATAAATAAGTGAAGGAATCAGATGCTTGGATGGGGGAGTTACAGAAATATTGGCAGAAATAATAGGAGAACAGGTGGCAAGCTGGCTGCGAAGGTCAGGAGACGATCAGAGGTGTGTATGTGTGTGTGTGTGTGTGTGTTACAAGAGCTCTTGCAGTCTCAGCCAAGGCTTGTGTTAAACAAACAGCCAGCCGAACCCAGACACACACACACACACACACACACACAGAGTAAAACTGCTCTTGCAGAGTGAGAACGGAGTAAGCTTAACTCAGTCTGTGCCATAAAAACACTTCAGGCTGATTCGACAAATCTGAAAAAATTAAAAGCCACAAACATTTGCCCTCCATCATTGACTGGACAGGTTACTGATCACTGGTCACCGATGACTGACAGATTGTCAAGTAATTTCATATTCATATTGCTATTTCATGCTTGTACTTTTTAGATTTCATTTGAATAGTAAGGATTTTTCCAAACACTTTTATGATGAACGGTGCAGTGCTGAGAGCTGGAGGTCATTGCTGACGTCACCACTAGCTTTCACTCTGGATTTAAAGGGGCGTTTCCAGAATCCCTCAAAAAACACAATAAACACACATTTCCAAAGATGACAAACTCACCGAGTGGTCAGCTGATACAAAAATAGTCACGTAGTATGTTTTGCATGGCAATTTACTTATGGAACTATTTTCAGTAGGCCACCTCATGGCCATTTGTAAACTTGTGATTTTTGGTAACAGAAGATTGAAGGCTACAGTACGAGAACAAACATATCCATCTTGCTACAAGTGTAAGGTTAGGCTAACGTTAGGCTAATCTTAAGTGAGGCCAATTTTTGCACAACACTGCTAGTGATCAACAGAAAACTGCAAACATTCCAAAACAATCCAACTTCCGATATCCGGTGGCAGCGGGATATCTTTAGGGGATGTCTATACAACTCAATGGACTTTATAAAAAGATAAATGGAAGCCAGAGCACCCAAGGAGAACAATAAAAGGCCCAACAACGGACAACGGGTTCAACTTTGAGACAGCAATGCTACTCACAGCATCACCACGCCGCCAATATAAAGGATTAACGACAACTATAAGGTATTTTTGGTAAATCTGACAGAGTACCAGCACTTCCACACAAATCCAAAGTGGTCCAAGCACTGATCCTTGCAGAACACCATTTTTAGACTTAGAACAGGAGAATGCATCACACTTTGTGTTCATATAGTATATTGATGAAGAACCAGCCCTGTTGACCCCTAATATTCTTTAGATGATTTAAGAGGATGTTATTGTCCACAGTATTATAATGTGGCACTCAAATCTAATAACAAGAAGCCACATGTGAGATCAGATCTTCACAGAGCTTGATTTCTGATTAAGTGATGATCAAAGCTTTTTTAAAGGGGAAAAGTATAACCAGTTGAACTGAGTAAGTCGTGTTATTTTGTCCAAGGTCAGCGCTCAAAGGGAACTTGAGACCATGATTGCAAACAGGAGTGCAGTTTAAAGTCACTGATGCATTACAGTGTGAAGAGGGCGAGGCTCATGTGTTGCTGTTGTTGGGCAGGCTGAACTTTCTGGTCAGTTGTACATGTTGACAGGCCAAGGGGCTTGGGTCGAGGTGTCAAGTCGAAGTATAGCACGTGTGAAATATCAAGAACAGTTAAAACAAATAGAGAGGCCTAGCTGTGACAGGGGTCATGGCTGGGAAATGTACACTTTAATGTACAGACACACAAGCGCATGAAGGAGGAGGTGAGGAGGAGGAGGAGCACAAGCGCACAGGAAAAGGCGGAGTCCAAATGACACACATGTGCACATTCCCACATTCTCTGTAAAAGGCTAAATGACATAACTATGTGTTTCACACATGTTGAGGAAATGGATTGTGTATATGTGCATGCCACGTCTACATCAGTGTGCATCACAGATCAATCACCATTACATAAGGCCCGGCTCTGTGTTTCTGCAAGTTTCAACAGATTCATATGCTGATAATACAGAATTATCTTATCATGGTAGCAGTTTATCGCTTAACTACAAAATTGATTATTAAAATTGTCCTTTTGGCTCATGTATTAAATTTAGCAGTTTCAGTTTTTTATGTACCTTTGTATTCATTGGGTATAGTGTAGATTTCTGAGCATGCAAGATCGATTTTGACCATTGAAACAGAAAAATAATTAGGGCCCGATCAAAACGGGATTTTTGGGGCTTATGCTGATATTGGGGTGCAAGAAAATTATGATATCCATTGTATCAGCTGATATTATATAGGGATGTAACGATACCAAAACTCACGGTTTAATAATACCTTTATTTATTGCGATAATTTTAAAAGAGACAGATCAATTCTTGGAAACAATGCTGCTTATTATTATCTGATTTGTTTGTAACTGTTTTTCAATTATATTGCTTTGTTTCCTTTATAAACGTGTGCACATAATAATCATTAATTTCCTTTGGCAAAGAAGAGAATTGAACATTTATCAATGATTGAATAATGATTTATAAGTGATCATCTCGTACTCTGTGCACTTTTCTTTGTTCTGCAATCATACATTAACTGTCTACTTTGACTGACAGTCACTACCAGTGATATTTTTTCTGGGGCCATCATGAGCTAAACAAGTCTTTCTTTCTTTCTTCCTCTGTGAACTGACTGAGAGTGTTTGTCTGCTGAAATGATGAGTTTTTCACACACAGTTCAGCGGGTCTCTTGTTACCGGACTTTTTTCTTTCTTTCCAAAGTGGTGCGCTGCCACTGCCAAAGTAAAACTAAACTCTGGTTGGCTTGTTCCTTTATTTCTTTACCACATCTGAGTTAAACTCGACACTGAAGTTTGAGAGACACTTTATACATGTGATCTCTTTCACTGCAGCCTGCCTCTGTCTCTTTCAAGAGCGTTGAAAATAAAGTCCACGATTATGATTGTTTGCCGTCCTCAGTGCGTGATGAAGAAAGAGCTGCAATGGTCGATGGTCTGTGTAGCTCCCAGTTCCCTCTGCTCTAATTCACTGTGGCTGATACAAAATTACACTTTTTGCCAGGACGACCTGTCATTTGATATCATCACATGTCCACGTCTGTACCAAGGCATTTTTGTTATCGCGATACTGCAAAATTAACGATATCGTTACATCCCTTAAATAAATTCTACTGAATGTGGTTTTCAAATACCAGTATCAAATATATGTAATGATTTCTTACATTTTAACAAACTTTATTCCAAAATACAGTGCACTGAACAGTAAACACTTCACTTATTAGTTATATAGTAAGGGAGCGCCCTCTGCTGGACAAACTTTATAATCAAACCATTTTAAATCACAAGTTCAGGCATTT
>JAQFJA010000017.1:10321480-10331973 GCA_029874485.1 Naso brachycentron
CTCGCACACACACACATACACACACACACACACACACACACAGTCAGGGAGCCTCAGGGATACCAGCCAAGCCGTATGGGATGCTGTTTGAGATATCAGCCTACAGCCAAAGTAAAGCATGTATCAGCACACAGCACAGCCTCAGAGCTGCTGGGTCAGCTGATCAGGGATTGGTCAGTCAAGTGACACACTAAACTTTTCATGTACAGTAAATATAAAACGTATAATGGAATTGACTGTGTTTTTGTATTGGCTATAAAATAAGACCACAAAGAGAGAAAGAAAGGAATGAACTGAAATGGAGAGGACGGAAAACATCCAGTGGAAGAGTTCTCCGAAGTTGTCCATTTCTACCCGATCACAGCCTTCTGCTGCAGACGCAGCCATATATGGCAAAGTTGACGAGACGCACATGAGATGAACAAAAACAGAAAATACATGTTTAGCTTTAGCACCGCAGCGATCTAAAAATACCCACAGAGCGAGCTCCCAGCTGTTCTCAGCTTACGGTAAACCGTAAGGCCTCGCGGTGAGTTTTTGCAGGGATGAAAGACCTTCAAGATCAAGCACATCACACAAATAACCTGAGGGACCTGCGGGTGAGAGGCAGGGAGAGGTAAAGAGGGACAGAGAGCAGATTAGATAAAGCAGAGAAGATTGCAGGCACAATGGCTTGATGAGGGAGACGTGAGATAACAGGAGCAGCAAGACACACCGCAGGACCGACGCTTTGACAGGAGAGGGGACCTGCAGGGGAGCTCGGGGCTCACACACACACACAGATAATCCAACATAGAGGCACTAACACACACGTATAGTGCTTGCACAGCTGGAAAGGATGCATGAAGCTGCAAAACGTGCCGTTTTTTTGTTGTCAGGCGTGGATTATTGCATGGCAGGGAAAACTGTTTTTTGCCTCTTTTCTTCAGTTTAAGTGGTTCAGACCACAACAACTCAACTCAGAGACTCCACTCGGTTATGCCTTCCATATTTTATACAGATTTGTGTACTTTGGCAATGAGCAAAGCTGCCTCTTTTCTTTAGAAAAACATGAGCTTAATCAAACTGCTTAAAAATCTCAGGCAAACACTGATTGTACTCAAATAGTGATTACGGCGAGCATAGAAAAAAGACTTGGGTATCTGATTGTGTTCTTTATCTCAGATAGAGTTGCTAAATCATTGTAACAATAAGCAGGCTGAATTAGATTTAAAACTGATCCTGTGAAAAGTTGTTCCCATCGTTTCAAGCTGTTACCGTTCAGAGAGGACAGCTGACTCATGTTAAGCCGCTTCGTGACGGAGCTTCATCTCGGTGCGACGTCGCTCTTCGTCAAGCGAGGACGTCCCTTCCTTCTTGACGGTAAACTCACATGACTCACGGGTCATGCCATTTCTGGACTGCAGATTTGGATAGTTTGTTTTGCGATCAACAAACGTAAGCGTCCTGCTAACGTCACAACAACTGAACTGTTAGTGGATTTTGGCCTGGAGGACTGAGGCTGCGGCCAAGTTAGAGCTAATATAAACATGGATGAGAATGGCCATGTTTCGAGAAAAGTAATAGAGCAGAACCAGAAGCCCTTGACCTTTTTTTGTTGCTGTTTGGGTTTGGGCTTTGGCCAGACTTGGGAAACAGGCGGTTTGCTTACTATTACTGCTCGTCATGGGGTCCTTTGAGAGATTCAGGAACTCTCATCTTTAATACTTTCTCAGCATCTTTACAGCGGCACATTGAAGCATTTAACTCAATCCCGATGGCAGTTTTCATCTAGTGTTCATTTGATATAACTTCTGATAAAGCAGTAGACCATGCTTTAACTTTCAAAATAAGAGTCCTATTTACTAAAGTTGAGGGTTGGTGTTCTGTCTCAAGTCGTCTTGTGGATTATGACTCTTGTTCTTCAAAAGCAGGAGTAGCATGGCCTGTGTTTGCAAAAGCTCCTTCGAGAGGAGGTGGGGGTAGATGGTTGGGTCACCAGTGTTGGATGGAAACCACTGTTTACATCCCTTTCTCTTCTGAAAGTCTGTGTGCTTTAAGCCCTTGATCCCTAAGCCTACTCAAACCTGTCAGGGGATCTCAGACTAAATATTAAAAGGTCTGAATCGGCTCTTTTAAGTGAACGATGGGAGCCGGCTCCCATCTCAGAGCCATTTTATTTTTGTCTGGGTTTTTTTGTACATTAAAACAAGGCAGAATGATAGGATGCACTTCTGCGTGCCATGGGCACTCCATGCACTGACTGTAACTGAATATCATGTTAATGACGTAACTGCTGGGCAAAATTAAAAGGTATAGTCTAATTACATTGTATAATTTAGGTGATACTTGCGCACACATACTGATCAAAGGTCAAAACAGTGCTAAACTTGGCTGAATTATAAAAGGCTGAAGTGGTAAAATGAGCCGTTTGGGAACCGAAAGAGCCGAATCTTCTTGGTGAGCTGAGTCAAATGATCTAGCTCGCTAAAAAGAGCCGAAATTTCCATCCCTAGCATTCTGCCACTTGGAGAGAGGCTTCAGTGGATCTCACAACTTGTTTGTTGATTCTTAGGAGGATTTTAACTGTCAAAGTGTTGTTGTTTGAAATGTCAGCGCTTTGTGTCATAGTGGCGTTTAACATTTCTACTCTTCAAAACTCCAACTGTGTGCAAATCAAACAAATTTCTCTGTCAATTCGTCTTCAAAAACTCGGTTTTCTTGGTAAACTTTTCTGTTCTTTTCACATTTGGATAATGATGAAACGCACACTGACAGAAGATGCCTAAGTTTTGCTTTCTCATGTCGGCAGGGTAGCAGCAAGGACAAGACTTGAACGCCTGTTAAGTGTTAGCTAGCTCGCTAATTTTGAATGGATGCCCCTTTCAATCTGACACACGATGACATCAAATGCCATCTCTTTTTTGTTTTAGGAAACATACACTTTATTACATTGGATTATTCCTTTGATAAATCAGGGGATATCTCTCTGACTGTAACTTTTACTTCATTACAGTCAGTCTTGTTGGTCGTTAAACTCTGTCTTTTCTGTTGTCCTGCTCTCCTGCTCCATCGACACTGATCACGGGCCTCCAGATGAGGGTATTTGTTTGCCATTGGGGTAAACAATCAGTGCCTGTGTGGCTCCCGAACTCCACCCACATCCTCACGCTCCTTTGAGGATGAAATTGCGAGGCCACAGACTTCTTGATCCTTATTTGACCACGCAGGCAAAACTGCCCAAGACACATTGTTATTTGCAACAACAGCCTGGAGTGATTTAGAGGAAGGAGAAACACGGATTCACACTCACATGTTCCCAGCTGGTGTAAGCATCCAAAAAGCCTCCGGGATCAGAGGCCTGGCTCGACTCCTCAGGGGAACCATTTCTCGTCATGTGATTTATTCCATCACATAAAACGGCATGTTTTTCAATACATCAATTCCATTTATTTGTCTTCTCCTTTTTTTCTACGTTTACAAAGGCTTGCACTTATTGTACACTCTTCTTGTGCACTGCCAGGTCTTCACATGGACTTACGAGGGTGTTTTAATGGAACCGGAACATAACAGTTTATGTTGGCCGACTCCTCTTCATCCACACACTTCCTCCTCGTGTTGCATTATTTTTGTTTCCGTCAGCTCTCTTGCTGGTCCGTGTCTCACTTCACCCAGTTCTTTACCCTCACGTTTTGTCCCCATTTCAACTTTCAAATGGTCTCTGACCCATCTTTTTTCCGTTCTTTCTCAATCGTCTTGACCCACTCCTGTTTTTCTTACACAACAGAAGTGTGACTGCAATGGCTTTCACATTTGCCCACTGGGCCACAAAACTCTCATGCATTGACAGTTTAACTTAGTCATTTCCTGTTTTATTTTGTAAGGTCTTTGTCACGTGTGGTTCCCGTCTCTCTGTGTTTTCTCCCACCTTTGATTAGTTTCACCTGTTCCTCGTTTGTCTCAGACTTCCAGGTGTATTTAGTCTTTCGTCTTCTGAGTTTGTCAGTTTGTCAGCATTTGTCTGCTTCTGTTTCCAGTTCTGTGTTTGTTTCCTTGTGTCTCGCCAGTATCCCTGCATGTGCTCCACGTGTCATCCTGATTTGTACTTAGCTCAGTTTTTGTGTTTTCTACTGAGTTCCCAGATAACTTCTCAGCCTCATGTCTCCATTTTTGTTGCCTGGAATCAGCTTTTTGTTATTGAAGCTCACTTTCTATTTGTTCAATCTGCTTTCCTTGTTATTTTGCTAAATACTAAAGCTCAATAATGACTCTTTTTGACCACCCAAGTCCATTATCCCCCAGTGCAGGTCACTGTTTCGTCAACAAAACCAGCTGGGAGGAAGTCCTCTCGAAGTGACTCTTGTCTTGACTGTTAACTTGTCTGTTGAGGTTTAACGCACACACTTCAAGGGCCTAAATGAAAGTCAGATTTAAAGCCAGAAAGCCTATAAAATGACATTATACAATGTGGTCCAGTGGCCTGAATTCTTACATAAAAACTCTCCCAAGTTCAACATGTTTGCTTGTGAAACTGTGCAGAGGAAGGATGCACAAGCTACAAACCGAAGTTAAACGTCAAGTTGGCTTGCAGAAGGAGCTGATGAGAAGAAACAGGAAAGCTGAAAAAGACAGCAAAAAGCGTGCACATCTAAATTCATTCATGTGCACGTAGTTGCTCATTGTGTGCTGGGCTATGTGCTGAGTGTGTTCCCTCATCCTGTCCTCTTCCCTGTGTCCATTATGGTGATAAGGCCTGCATTGAAGTGCTGCCAGCCCACAGATAAAGAGCCACAGAGAAACTTTCTGTGAACATGCCGCTCCTGCAGACCCCCACCACCCGTCTGGTGCCAGCCTCCCATCATCATCCCCCAAAAAACCTCCCCTTCCCTCCACATTTCTTGTATCCTCACTTCTCATCTGTTCTCTTCTGTTTTTTTCTTTATTCTGCTCGCATTGTCCACACTGGCTCCTTTCTCAGAGCTCAAACAGACAAATTTAAAGGTCAGATATTTCTCAAGAACTCCCAACATCTCACTGAGATCATCACATTATGATCAGCACAGTCCAAAATGACTGTGATTTATCCACTGTTGTGTTACTTTGTTATAGACTAATGTTACCTTTAAAAAATGTGACTATTTTAAGCTTAGGTAGGCAATGTCTGGAAATCAAGCTAGCTGTAGAATAAGACTCCTAAGGAAGCAACTCTGCTGCACCCTCCTCTCCTTGTTTTTGCCTCAGCATGTGTTTTATTTCATTTGTTGTCTCTTTTTTTAAAAATTCTCGAGATACAACGTTTGCAGGGAAAGTTGTGGCGTCGTAAACTGGTCCGTCTCAGCTTAACTCAAGCTGGCTGACGGTGCCGCCTGCGGGTGCTAATGCCGCCAGAGGCCAGTTTTAGAGTGTAAGGCATGTCACTTGTTCCAACAGCCAATCAGCTCGTAGCAAAGTCACCTGTCACTAAGAGGCGCAGCATAGTCCAGCCAACAGGAACACACGCTCTCCGACATGACCTGTGATTGGCAGAAAAGTGCCCGTCATGGTCCACATACCGAGCCAAGGAGAGGTGCAGGAGTCTAGTGTTCTGTCTTTCAGACCTAAATTACAGTATGCTGAAAGGTTATATGGGATTTTTGCCAGATGACACCAAAGATAAACTGTGTACTCGCCTACTCCAGCTTTAAAAATACTGTTGTTTACAACTTACAATATATAGTGAGCTTCATCAAGAGTAAAAATGTGTTTGCGTTGTTTTGAAAGCCATGTTTCTGGATGTTATTGTTGCTAGCCATTAGAACTGTTATGTCACCTACAGTTAAACATGGTTAATTACCTTGAAAATGTCAGTTCTTCCCACTAAATCAGTGCTAAAGCCAAGCTCCTCCTATAAACTAAATAGTTTATGTCGGCTATTTAGGCTAATATAAAAGCTAGTGACAGATATTTTTGTAAGTTTAATGATTTTAGTTAGAGAAGTAGGAGTTCCACTGGAGCAAGCTCTCTTTTTAAGGAACGCCCTAATCACATTCACACGTTTACACATTCCCACCCAGAAGCTGTATATTACAACTACAGACATATTTGCAGCCACTGAGCAGCTTCACAGGAGCATCTGGGTTTAGGGGCCTTGCTCAAGGGCCCTCAGTCGTGGACATAGGCGGGGCAAGCAGTTTCCTTCACTCTCACCATTCAGATTAATCGGAGGTTTGAACTGACGACCCACCCACTCACTTCTAACCATTAGGTCACCACTGCAATAAAATCAAATGAATGGCAGAAATTCCTGCCTTCTCTACTCTAGGCTAACCTGCTCCGTGCATCAGCTAGCAGGTTTAGTTCTGCAAAGTTTCGTGCTCTTGCTCTACCTCCAACCTTTTTATAATCACTCCAGATAGCTCAACATGGAGGACAGAGATTAAATCTGGGGGGGAAGGAGAGCTGCTGGGAGTTACAGGTAAGTCTGTCCTCTGACTAAATAGAAACACGGTTACAATATTAGCTTACTCATCTGCTGCAGGAGAAATCACAGGCAGTATGAAGTCCACTTCTTGCAGTACAACATCGCTGGTAGTACTGTACATCTGTCAACTTGGTTTCTTTATGCTAGAAAGCAGTGTGCTGCTTGTTAAAGCCATGTCTGTGCACCAGTTATTACTTTTTTGGCTACTCACTGTCCACATGACAAGGTCTGAGAGGTGACTATGCATGAATGAACCCTCACAAAGACATTTCGTATCACGAGTTTTGCTGTTTTGCATGCACAAACACTCATTCTAGCCCACCCTGCTCACACTACGCGCTCAAAATGAACAGTACTACCCCCAACACACACTCTCTTGCTTGATCTGTCTGAGTCAGATGCGCTGTGTGTGTGTGTGTGTGTGTATGAGAGAGACGGTAGGTGCTTTGAAGTCTTGCCGGGTGGGTCGGGGCCACACTTTGAGGGCGCAGCAGGGAGGCTGGCTCACCATGTTGGTCCTCCTCCATGCCCATTTCCTCAAAGGACCCGCGAGGCCCAGCATTCCCTCTGGTGCCGTTTACCAAGGTCTGCCAACAATAAGCCATAATAAAGCACTAATGGAGGCACAAAAACTGGACTGAATGTCACAGACACAGCAGGGGAACCTGATGTTCCTCTGCCCTCCCTCACTGAAACAATATGCATCTAAACTCGCTGAACTGCTGTGCAAGTTGCTTATATTATCCTGGAACAATCCTCTGCTGCACGGGCCACTAACACTCAGCTTTGTCCATTGGCCTCGACTGAACTATACCCATTGGATATGTGATCGGAAAACACTCTCAGGAGGCATTTTTGCAAAATCAACCCTTGTACTGCTTAGCTACAAGAACTTGTTAGGTGGTTGACCTAAATAAGTAAAACTGAGAATTAAAATGAGGGTTTTGGCACATCATTGCTTTCTTTGAGGTAAAAGTTGGACAAAAACACAGGATATGGATTATTGGACAGGTCAAAGTAGCATTTAACAGAGAAATTAACATTAACATAGAAGTAACAGGCAATACAGGGGGCTTTTATGAGTCAAAAAGTCCCCAGTGTGGTAGGCAGTGTATGGAAAACAAGCTAGCTGTAGCATGAGACTCTTGAGGAAGCAGCTCCTCTGGCCCCTCCCCTCAGTTTTTGCTCCGGCTCATGTTTAATTTCGCTTGTTGTCGCTCTTTCTTTTAGAGGATCATCTCGACCTGTCCGTCTTCCTTTCTGTGGGCCACTTTGCTGTGTCTGCAGTTGTTGCTAACACTTGAAGAGCAGCTTTAACTTCTGGGTTTACGTTACATTGGGTTTTTACTTGCTGAGGGGACATGATAGACATCTACCTATGTAACGCAGCCAAAACACATGTACTTCATAATGACTACTGATTGGCTAAAAGGTCGGTCATGGTCCTTGTTTTCTACAGCCTGAAATCAGAAGAAGTCTAGCGTTCTTTCAGACCACCTGAATTACAAAATGCTAAAAGGTTATTATGGGATTATTGCCCAATGACACCAAAAATATAATGTCTACGCCAACTTAAATGTGTCCGCAGAGCTAAATTCACAAATTAAAGCTGCAGTTGTTCACTTTTACTAACAAGCTAACGTTAGCTTTAGCACGAGACTGTGGGAGGCAACTCTGCTGCACCCTGCCCTCCCTGTTTCTGCTCCGACTTGCATTCTATTTCGTATGTTGTCGCTCTTTCTTGTAAATCCAGTTTAAACCAAAACAAAATGGTTGCAGGGAAAGTTGCAGCGGGGTAAACTGGTTTGTCTCAGCTAGAGCTTGAGCCGACTGTTGCTTGTAGACACTCTGGTGTCGGCAGAGTGAGTCAGATCGTGAGGCGCAAACAGCTAATCAGCTTGTACTGACATCACCTGTTGCGAAGAAGTGCAGCGTAGCGTCATCAGGACAGAGAGTACAGAGAGCGTCACTGATTGGGCAAATAGAACAGGCTCGATAGGATTTTTACCAATCCTGAATACAGAGGCATGATGGGAAAACACAGAGAACGCACAGTCAGACCACATCACTTAAGGCTGTTTTATGCTTAAAATACGTGTCAGCAGGTGTCTCGACAACACGACTACGTTAATACTTAAATGAAGTGTCGGACTCCTTCTGGCGCAAGTCGTGTTCTCCATGCCTTCTCCGTTTGGCCGAGTCTTACAGCAGTAACTACTTGCAGTTCATGAAAAATGGCAAAATACAGTGATACATTTGATTTGTCAGAGGAAGAGGAAATTTTAAGGTTCATTTTACTGTGGAGGAAGAGGAGACAAAGGAGGAAAAGATTGTGGCCTGTGCACCCAATAAACTGGAGTAGACAGGAACAAGGGAAATAAGTTACGTCCCTGGATGCTATTTCCCCAAGAAGTTCAACGTTTTTGGGCATCTTAAAAAATCCCTCCGTAATGGGTCATACAGGTGAAAACATTTTCTCACCTCATCCGCCAGTTGTTCCTCCAAGCCATCCATTCGGAGCCTAATATTTTTTTCACCCCTCAGCCAAAGCAAATAGAGCGCTGTCTCCATCTTTTTTCTAATTAAAACACACAAAACTGCAGCTTGAAGTAACGTGTACAAAATATTATGCAGGATGCATTTGAGTTTTCTTTCAAATGGTTACGTAAAATGAGAACAAAGACGTAAATCTGCAGAATTAAATGTATAATATTAAGAATAACTTCTTCTTGATGCATTCGTAGGAAAGATACATCAAATAGAAAACACAATACATCCCCTGTGAGGCATTGACGTATCTGAGGTGCACATTTTTAATCAAGTTTTTTATAAAGCAAAAAGGGGTCATTGTCTTTATATTGTACACCTGCTTAAACACCAATTCTGGGAAGAAGAGTTCTGCGCTGAAAGAACAGAACGTTTAAACCACAGGGAGCAGACTAGTAGCAGGCTTCTGCTGTTTAAAGCTTTGTCTCATGTGGACGTGTTAATATCTTGTTTGTCTCTGAAGCAATAAAACACTGTAACTGTCTGTCATCAGAAACAACCAGAGAGAAAAAACAAAAAAGCACAAACCTTAGTGTGCTGCTCATTTTTGCTCCAAAAACAATATTTACGACTGAATGACATCTATTATGCCCCCAGAGAGGATTTCATTTTAATATGTCTCATGACTGCAGTAAAGCCGGAGACGCAGTGCATCGCAGGACAATATGTCTGCAGGCTGGGCCTCTCATTGTACTTTCATGGCTGCTTAAAAGTGTGGAAAAACAAGCAGTGGAGTTGTTGAAGTATAAACAGAAAACCTTTTCTTGTCTAAGCACAAGAAGTTTTGTTCCAACCACCTCTGACCCTTTTTTATATACAAAATTAATGCTGGCAGGGATCAGCAGAGAGCGTTTTGGCTATCGTGAGACTTTTACAGCGTTGCAACATTGTATGTTATTATCTACACCTTGGGATTAAGAGTAAAGAGCATCAGGGGGACGTCTTTTATCATTCTGAGTGGATGCACAGATTTCCACGTGTTCAGGCATATGTCTTTCTTAGAAAAAGGCAAAGATGAGGAGGATGAGCTGTGACCCAGTTGGGGCTTGGCCAAGACAAAAGTTTATGGTTTGCTCCTGTATTTTTTGTGTAGGATCCCCCAGACCAATGGAGACGGAGGCAGACAGAAGCTTCCTGAAAGGGAGGATGGTGAAAGAGACGAGGATCACCGTGTGCTGTGTTTGTCAACAAAGTTTCCCCTCCAGCTGCGACGGTACCGTGGTTGGATTTTTCCACAGCCCGGACAAAAATCCAGAAGGTGAATTGTGGTGACCTGATTCTTGCCGTGCTTCGGTTCAAAAAACAAGTTTATGAGCTGTTAAGTTGCTTTGTCAATTTTTGAGGAAATGTTCAAGCTGGTCAGTGGAATTTTTTGTTTTTTATTTTTTAAATCCTTGTACTAAACAGAAAATGGAGAAGGAGGTCAGTAATAAAGGACTGGAGACAAAGGTTTCCATCCTCCATCCCACATGTTTAAGAGATTTGGGTTAAAACACTTATTCAAATA
>JAQFJA010000017.1:10339119-10354282 GCA_029874485.1 Naso brachycentron
GATGGTTGATAGGAAAGCAAGACGTCTCACTGACTGTTCATTTCCTGTATCAGTGTCACATGGGTTTCGCCACAGTCCCGCCTCGTTGGGAGACAGGAAGCAGTCTTGAGTCCATTCATTCTTATGGGAGAAATAAACATGATCATAGATTTTGACCAATTCTTTCGCCTCATTATCACCAAGATATATTGGGCCCATTTTTCACAAGACATGTATCATTCGAATATTCTGACAACAAATCAGGAGAAAATTAACTTTCTTGGAGACCTGTCTCTGTCTCAACAACACATTCTTGCAAGATCTGGAAACCCACCTTGTATTGCAATGGACATAAACGGACATTTAAATGGTCTCAAATATCATGTGATGCAAAATCCATCTGCTTTAATCCAATCACACGATGTTATAACACTTCCAGTAGAGGCCCAGGGATGGTGGTTCCTAATTGTCTCAATGGAAGACATGACTCCACCCATTTAGGATGTGGAAGGTGTATCATTTCACACCACTGGCACAGTGTAAAGTGGTGGATCTTGTGTTCATAATTGACTTTGACTTAGCTAAGATAGCAGTCTCCTAGCTTCAGCCTCATTTTTAGCATGCATACAAGAGAGAGGGGTCTTGATTTCCTCATCTAAGTTTTGGCAAGAAAATTAAATACTTTAATTAATATACAAAACAGCTACGTTAGCTTATTTGCATGTAGCTTAGCCTTCTCTTTGGATATCAAGAGTCAGTTTTAAGGGTCCATTAGCTTAAGTTGTAGCTGGAGTAGCAGTAGCTTCCACTTAGAACAGCAGAATTTAAGATACATGAAGCAGATGAAACAAGCATTTTTTCCATTACTTAGTTTGTTGTTCTAAAATCAATGCATGCAGGCACATTCTTAGTAAACCTAGATACTTGAAGTGGGGAAACAGTGCATCCTCTCCCACACCACAAATAGTAAACAGTTGTTGAGAAAGTCCTCTCAAAGCAGTCTCTCCCATCAGGAATGTGCAGGACTTTCACTTAAAAATAGCATTCCCACTTTTAAGAAAACCATAGTGTCGGAATGAGGAATGTTTGTGCCATTTTTTTTAGCTTCCTGAACTCCATAATTCATCTAACACACACAGAAATTCACTTTTTTGGAATGTTTTTGTGATACTCCCACCAAGAGGGTAATTATTCTGTATGGCTGCCCCCATTCTTCTAATAGAGAGGTCAGTAGCATTTAATATATGTGAAAAATATTTAACTGGCCGTGCTGTGGAGGGTCAAACCTGGGCCGTCATAACAATGCTCATGGCCGTGAACATGCAACACAGCCAACCTGAGTTTTTCACAATATTATGAATACCAAAATGAAGCTACTTTGTCGTGAGTGACCCTGAATGCAACTGGGCATCATTAAACAGAATATGTCCACTTGAGCCTGCGGAAAGCCAACACGTTCCACAGATTCCTGCCTGGTTTGAAAAAAAAAAGGAAAAGAAAAAAGATCATTTGTGGATAATTGCTACCACATTTTCGAGACAAAATCCTCTTTTTGGATGACCGACGGGATGTCTGATCAGACAGACAGAGAGTGATGGGTCAAGCAAAGGTAAAGAAACTCTGTTCTAGCGTCAATTTTGAGAAGCTTCTGCTTTAACCTCATAGAGTTTCACTTTATTGCTCCCTGTGGAAAAAATGACCCATATTCCTCTGACTCCCACTGATCCTCCAGTCCCCCTGTCTTCCTGCCTTATCTTTATCTCTCTGTTATACGTGGATAAAGAAATGCACCATTACAGGCTGTCGAGGCGAGCTTATTTTTACTCGCCATCTGGCTTCAATGAAACAGCTGCTTCGCAAGCTGGACTAGTAGCTCGACATGTCAGGAGTCTGCCGGGTTTGAAGCTTGTTTACGGGCTGAAAAGGCCAGTCAACAGAGATGTCTGGTTTTCTAATCACAATGTCACGTTTCATTTCATGCTAAATTCCTAAGGGGGTAATCATAATTCAGTGACAGTAAACACTGTCCCCAACAAAGGATGGAGATGCTAATTAAGTGGATCAATTGTCAACAAATGCGTGACTTTGTTTTTGTTATTTGGAGGCAGGAATGCAGCAGTGACGCAAATCTTTTCTGCGAGTTTTCTAAAAATTGAATTTGTTTTGAGATGCTTCCTCAAGTTTGTGCAGAAATCAAGGAGAGGAATTTTGCAAATGCTCAAGCAAAGTGGTACAGACGCTTTTAATCAGTCTTTACAAACAGTCAAAGCACATGACTTCTATCAATTTCACATGAAAGTTTTGTAGAACTTTGTTCTGATTCTGATGGTAGATGGCAACGACCACCAGACGACCTCCGCTATTCAGAACTGTTGAAACGCTAATGTAATTCACATACTTTATGAAGTCGTGTGAATCAGAGTTACTCAGCTTCTCTGTGGCATCTCAAATGTCTTGTTTGTTTCTCATTTGTAAATAGTTTATGAAGATCATTTGCAATATTTGTAATTTGTTGTACATTTGATATTCACATTTGCTCTTTTTCTGTTTATAGTTTGTAAAGATGGATTCACTATTTGCACTGTTTTCTATTTTTGTTCATAATATTGTTTTATTGCTTCAGTGTTCTCTGTTGTGATTTAATGAGATTTGTATTTTTGCTCTGAACTTGTGAAAAAGGATGCAGCAGTTTTCCTTGAAATGCCTACAATTAGGGGTGAGCGATGTGGCAAAAATACCATATCCTATTTTATTTTTTTTATGGCAGGATCACAATTTTAATTTTATCACAATTCTTTAGTTTTTGATATTGGCTAAAACTATTTAACAAGTTATGACAAATATAGGGCCAACAGTTTTGTGTACAAATATATGCGAGGCTTATGTTTTGCTCCAGGTTCTTCAAAGGGATTTTTGTTTTGATATAAGTAGTATTAAATTCTACCATTTAGTTTATGCGTTATGTATAGTAAATGTGTCTTGTAAACTAACTGCAGGCTCTGCAATAGTAGAATTTGAAATTAAATATGTTGAATTTTCTAGGCGA
Organism: Naso brachycentron; assembly: GCA_029874485.1. Lineage (NCBI taxonomy): Eukaryota > Metazoa > Chordata > Actinopteri > Acanthuriformes > Acanthuridae > Naso > Naso brachycentron. Next base: position 10,342,145 of record JAQFJA010000017.1, read on the forward strand.
ATTTGCATGATACTGTATCGCGACAGCCAGTCAGTGTCGATATTTTCCAGAGGTCCTGATGGCACAAATGTCCCGACGCTTGGACATTAAATCAGACATGGCAGTGAAAACAGAGCTGTGTGTAAACACTCGAGTTGACTAGCACGACTTTATACATACCACAGGATTATGTTATGAACACAGAAGTTGTTAAGTTTTCCAATGTTTCTGGGACTTCCACAACTGATACAGCCCAGAAATTATGATTTATATTGGCCATAGTTAATGGCAGAAGAAATGGCAGCCCTCCTTTCTCATGATGCTACTAGCTTACGTTATCGTCCCAACTGTGGCTGTACGCTTGACGCACAGAGCTGTGCGACACAACTCTACAGACCTCTGCATGATTTTAGTCTTCCAACTTGGCTAGGACCTCCATAACTGATATAGTGCAGCAAAAACAGTTATATCTGCTGTTGTTGATTGCAGAAAAAGGTCAGTCTTCTGAATGGGCTAATATGAGCAGGTAGCTCTGACACGTTCATGGGGCTTTTGTTTTGTTTTACACGACTAACATTATGTCATGAGAGGGGGGAGGGAAGAAGGTGCTACATTTTTTGCTGTGTTTAGTTTAACTGCATGTATCTAGCAGAAATGTTCCAAGACCATTTATCCCTTCCCGATACTGATTCTTATACCCAAATTTGGGTAGCGGTGGATACCGAGTACTGATCAGATGCCAGCATATAAAAATAATTCCTCTAAAACATAATGTATAAACATAATTTAGTTAAATAAAAAGATTTTAATAGGACACTATAACACAGTAGGGCAACAACAACTTAAAAACTAAAATCTAGAAAAATCTAATTCCTTACACTACATGTACTACGCTAACTAGGAAGTAGCTGGGTACTGTTTAGCGGCTAATTAATCACGTTATCGGATTGGTGCATAGAACAGGGTACTCGGCATTTTCCAATACTAATATTGGAAGGGACATAGGTATTGGAACAACTGTAATATCTAGGGGAAACATGGAACAGGAGAGAGTAGCAAATACTGTGATTTGGTTGAGGAAAAAAAATATGGTGCATGTCGGAGCCTAGAACTGCAACAGATGAACTGACGCTTGATGCAAACAACTTCTATGTAATGGTGGACTGTGGGCACATTATAACTGTTCATGGTCGAATATCATCAAATCCCCTGTATGGTGTAATAAATGACTGTAAATTGTTTAAAAAGGCAAGATGAAGACAAAAAAGTCATTTGGAAGCCTAAAACATCCAAACACATCATTCAAAATAAAAATAAAACAAAACCTTCTGAGGTTCTTTTTTTGTTTACAGGGAAAAACCGCTAAATTTTCACAGTTATTTTTCAAAAATTCTGGTAAATACATCCATTTTTAGCAAAATCAAATGAAAAATTGGGACTTTAAATGGACCAGACTGACACTTAAGCTTCTCCTGAATCAACTGACGTATGACACTTGATGCTGACTGTTAGAATAGGCTTGAAAAATCAATTTAAATACAGAAGAGTCAGGCGGCCTTTAAGGGTTAAATCCGTACACTGCCTTCCAATCCTTAATTGATTTAGATCCTGATCACTGGTGCATGAGATAATAAACGTGAACAAAAGACAGACAGACAAATTGGGGCCAGTCCATGATTTCCCATGTGCATGCATCTCTGAGTGCATCCCTCAAATGCGGCTGTGGATGCGCGCTGACATATACAGTATGCGCACACACCAGATGATGTAAGTCCCCACGTGCAAATATACACAAGATGTCAAATACAAACATGTACACAGACACGTGAGGGCGCAAACACGATCCAGGTGCTTCTGAAGTGTTTGTCGGGTTCTCAGTGGTTTTAGTCATCACAACACGCAGAGGCTCGGAGGTCCTTGAGCAAATACCTCACAAAACCGACTACTCCTCCACACTCACTCCATGTGGATGCAATTCTTGGTTATTTAGAGCGGAAAGTCTCCACAGGGCTACTGGAGAGAAGTTGATATTAAAACACTGCACAGTACTTCTTCTGTGCTAATTAGCAGTTAGGAGTCCCTCGTGTCTACTGTTTGACAGCGGATAGTAAACAGAGGGGCTCTTTGTTGTGCACCCGGATTGATCAGCGCTTATTGTCCGTTAGTGGAGGTGCGGGGTGTCCCCGGATGTGTGGGTGTAGATATGTGTCCTCTTTTGGTCTTCAAAGTGTGTCCATTTATGCTGCCTCTCGCTGGCGGAGTGCAGCGAAGCTTAAATGAGGTTATAGTCGCAGGATCAAACACATCACTGAGACAAAGGGGGAAAAAAGGGCCGTGGCACATTGTTGTGTCTAGGACGGCGGCCTTGTTGATGAGCTGCACTCAAATGACCCTGAACTCTGGAGGACCTCGCTTTGATCCTGTTTAGTGTGGGCAGTCACCTGTCTGTGACCCCGTGACCTTTCCTCACAAACAGCTGTTTAGTTGTCAAAGCGCAGTCAATTTCTGTCAATTCACTTAATCTATACCAGGCCTCACCCTTGATCCCGAAGTAGACGGGGTGGTCTGAGAAAATACGGGGCGGCTTTTCCGGCTTTGTCCCATTTACAAGAAGCCGAGAAAGGCATCCATCCACCGGCCCCGCCACAGGCCCCATAACTCAACTCTCAGCCAGGGCGTCTAGTTCACTCACTCGACTCCGGCCATGTGCTGCCATGCCCGTAACTGTGTTTGTATCCTCATATCCGTTCATGCCTGACTCCCCTCTTTCATCTCATCTCTCTGTTTCTCTCCGTCCTCTTGATAGCGGCCGACGCTTTTGTTTGCTGTCACTCTCTTTTATCCTGGCCCGAATCTGGGTCTCTGGGTGGAGCTGGCCACCTTTCTTTCTCCTCTCCTCTCTTCATTTCTCTTTTCCTTTCCATCCATCCATCCATCCTGTAGGAATTCTTTTTTGTGTGTGTTATTTTCCTCGCAAACAGACCAGTCGTTAAAACCTTAGTAAATATTTTCCACTCTATAAAAAGAAATGAAGTTTTTTTGAGGCACGGGTGAAATTGGGACAAACTGAAAACACATAAAGGACAGAGTTGATGTTTTTGTTGTCAAAATGATGCTTAACAAGAGAGTGCCTCCCTCTCATTTGATGTTTGACTGGAGACAGAGGTACCTGCCATGAATCTTTGGGCTACACAGAGCAGCCCTTGTTCCTGTAAGTCCGTGCATCAGCTTTTTTTTTTTTTCTTTACCCCCCCTTTAAACTCATATTCCTGTCAGGGGGCCTCTCCATATGTGCAGTGCAGTGTGTGCTTTGTCAAGAAGAAAAAGGGAGGCTGAAAGAAAAAGAGATAGACCTTTAGGGAAGGTGCAAGCTCTCTCTCCGCACTGTCCTGCCTCCCTTTATGCTGAGTGTGCACTTTCTACCCCCTTTGGATTGTAATGGAAAGTTCTGGAGAGGCTGTAATGGAAGAATAATCGCAACAAATTTGACGCACGAGTCCAGCTGCTAATTGAAGGAATGCACTCAAGGCAGAGCAGCTGCATTGTTTTTGACACTGATTAAAAGCAAAGAGTGACTACTGTTACTTTAGCAATTAAGTTAACATAAAACTGGGCAGCAGGAGCCCGTAAAGTGATTAATCCAAACAACTTTGTGTTGCTACCCTTATGTTTAAAGTAATTGAACTATATCGCTTTCTCGTGTGTCATCCAGTGCGTATTATACCTGCTGCCTTTGTGTTGAAATCGTGACTGTAGAGGATTGTGTGTTGGAGCAGCAGAGGGATTTCTCTGCCAACCTCCACTCTCACTCCAGAAACTCTGCATTCCACCGTCTGTGCAACCCTGCTGATCTTCCAGGTTCCAGTTCTCAGAAAAACGTGAGCGAAAAGAAAGCGATTTCCTTTCCCGGCATCCTTCTTGTGTCAAGATGTTGGCTCTCGGGTTTAAACCCGAGGCACCGAGGTACGAGTCAATTTGTCTGTCAGTCAAGAAAATAAGAGCGGCAGAGCTAATATTGCTCCATATAAGGAGCGATTCAAGGCTGTACATCCTCACAGTTTTCTGGAAATGAGACATTTAGGATGATTTCAGGAAGCTCTCAACTTACTGTGTGACACTAACATGTTGAGGTTGCGGGTGAGGCCTCATTTTGGATTTAAAATTGCTGCTCAGGCGGTAAAACTTAAATGGTTTTGCAAGATTTTAAAGTAATACCGTCTGTGTCGGGGTATAGCATGAAATATCTGCTCCAAACTGGGTTGTAATTCATGAAATCATGAGCTCTGTGTCAGCAGAGGGAGCAGGCAGAGAACTGAAAGGTTTCCAGTTCTAGCAACACCTCCTGATTATTGATCTTTGTCTAACCTCTGACCTGAGCTTTAGAGAAAATCCAAGGCTCCACTCAACACTCAGCACAAGTGGTCATGTCTCCAAAGGATCAAATACAATATTTACATGCAGTTTCACAGGCTCCAGTGAACAGAAAATATGCACTTGAAACAGAACAGTCACACTTTATTTGCGCAATAGGAAACACAGAATTTATACTTCTGTCTGATTGGCTGGCAGGTGTACCTTAGTTGAAAGTCAGAATCACTCGTGTAGCTGCAATCAGCGGCTCAAGTCTCTGTGGAAGCTACTGTGTAATATAACAGTGTGGAATCAGAGTACAGCAACAATACTTCACATTAATTTGCTTTATACTTGAAATGGGACAAAATGTTGATATGGGAATCATAGAATACGTCCTCTAGTAGTATGTCAGTGGATGTTATGTCCAGTCTAGAGACACAACATGAAAAAGGACCCATCTTCCCCAAGTCCCAAGCAGCCATGAACACAAAACAGACTCCAACATAAGAAAAGGAGGTTTATTTACAATAAGCGACAAATTATACGATAACCGGACAAATTGCTTCAGGGTGGACCAAGGCCAAAACAACGAACAAAAGTTAACCTAACCTAGGTTCAGCTTTCCTAACCAAAAGAAACAAACCAAAAGACAAAAAACTTACCTCCCTAACTAACATAAACAGGAGAAAACAATATTAACAAAATCGGCAGTCCACCTTTACTATCCGAACAGAAGTTCACAAACTCAAACTAACCCAGAAGCTCGGTGTGGCCGGTTGGGAGAGGAGGAGCTACGCTCCGTCTTCCTGACGCAGTAGCCAATCGCAAGTCGGCGGGAGAACAGTCCCCCAATCACCACACTAGTCCCCGCACACACCTATTTACATACAGAAATATATGGAGCAGCAGCAAAGGAACAACAATACACACCTTACGACCTCAGTTGTAACAATGAAGTTCTGATGCCAAATATTTTAACTGTTTTTAATTACAAATAATTTTATTAGAACATGGAGGTGTTCTACAGGTCAGTGTCCACACAGCTTTTTTGTTTGCTTGTTTGTTTGTTTGTTTGTTTGCTTGAGCACCGGCGTCTTTTTTCAGTTGTTCTCAGTGAGGACAGAGTGTCTGCAGCAGCGCCCAGCGTCTTTTTCCGAGCGCTCCGCCTTTTTTGTGCGGCCGCTCTGAGCGCTTCAGGCACTTCAAAGTTTAAAATTTCTCAACTTTTCAGAAAAGCCCTGGTGACATCAGCAGCGCTATTTACAACAAGCATTAGATTGTTGTGTTGTGTCGTTGTTTCAACAAGTAGTAGATCGGTCACAACTTGAAGATGGAGAGGAAGCTGGTGTTAGCCGTCTGCGTGTACAGCTGTATGACATGTCCAACAAAATTATCATAACAGAGACAGGAAAGCCTGTTTGTGTGTTTATGTTTGTTTATGTCACACGCCCACATCCTCCGTGATCCGCGTCCGTTGACAACAGCCGTAATATTGGGTCCATTATTATTACTAAGCTGATGCTCACTCACAGTAACAAGATTTCAAACAGAAAATAAACAGTAAAAGCAGTGAAGCAGTGTCGATCAAGATTGTTGTCATGTCAATATGTTGCAGTGTTTTTTCTCTCGGCACACAGCCGAGCGCTCCACCATTGCCAACATTCAGGAGGACAGCGCTGAAATGTGCAGGGTTTTTGTTGATGTAGCATGTTAATTTTTTTAGTTTTCAATCCCACATAAATTGTTGAATTTCCAGTTATGTAAATGTTTGCTTGCGTCAGCCATGTTCCTGTGTCCTGATCCCAATCTGTAATGACCCACGACCAATTTAGTTCACAAACTCTTGAGCTCGCAAGCTAACGCTAATTTAGCTATCAGCGGATGTAGAAGAATGGTGTTTTTTCATCTAGCATTAATTATTTTACTTCTGTTTTATTGCTTTCTGGGTTTTTTTTCAATTTGCTTTTAGTTTCCTTCCTGTTCTTCTCTTTAGCCTGTTTTTCCCTTGACGCCTTCCCTCCACACCTGCCCTGCATCAGCCTCGTTAGCCCTGCTTGTTGAGTTTCTGCAGCCAATCGGCACCTTTCCTGTTTTATTAGCTTATTGCCCACAGCTGAGCTCCTCTACCTGCTTTCATTCCCTCTTAATTTAGTTTAAGTCCAGTTTTTAGTTTGTCTTTGTTGACTCCTCAGTTATGTTTGTCCGTACCTTTCTTTTGTTATTTACAATAAAGTGCTTCAGTTTCTGTAGAGCTAATCTCTGATCTGATTTTAGATTTAATGACAGGGTAGAGATTAAAAAAAAAGTCTGGATTAGGGTTACATAAAGTGTCGTAAAAAGACATAACCTTGAGCTGAATATCTACACTTTAAAATAGTAAGCATTGTATAACTTAGCCTTTAAAACAGAGAAAATGAAAAAGTAAAAATATGCAACAAAAAAATAAAACAGGGATAGAATATATCATTAAATTACTGGGTAAAATTTAGGGTCAAATAAGCCTTTAATAGTGAGCTTCCGTGTCCTGGTTTCATTTCCTTAGTTTATTATCACAAGGTCCAAATTTGAAAAACAAATGGAGCATTATTTTGGAGGATGAGATCTAATGGATACGTGAAGCTGACACTGAACTGAATTCTCTCCCAGCTCTGCTGGACAGACACAGGCGGGCCCATATGACTCCAGTTATCTGAGATTCTTGGTTGATGAAAGGAGAACTTTTGTTTCACATTCTTGAACATGATGGGTTTCTTTTAACTAGCACTCAAAGAAAATACACAGAAGTGAAGTGTGTTTCACACTTAATGCCCTCCGCTCTCTTGCAAAGAAAACTCCGGTCAGATGCTTCGGTTTACGGGTGTTTATGTGCGTACATGTAGGCTTATGTAACCCGTATGTGTGAGCCTGCACGCGATGACATTTCACATTTGCGTAAATTTGAATTTTTAAGACATTCTCAAAACAGAAGACTAAAAGTTAGACTTAATTGAAGCTGCATGTAGCAGGATTTTTAGCTCATAATTATAAAAATCTGTGTTTCTGTGGCGTAAACTTTGATTTGTTTCATCAATGATTACAGTGAGTACAAATTAAAGCTGGGGTAGGCAGTTTATTTTTGGTGTCTTTGGGCAAAAATTCCATAATAACCTTTTACAATATTGTAATTCAGGCAGACTTCTAGACTTTTGCACCGCTCCGCTCTGTTCAGGCTTTAGTGTAAGGGACACTTTTCGGCCAATCATGGGTCATTTCAGAGGACTTGTGCTCTTATTGGCTGCTTTATAAAATGTCCATGCATGTTCGCATCCTTCAGCTAAGGCATTAAATCTCAAACTGTGCAACAAGCGCCCCCTTGGAGGTGTAATGGCATGACAGGCGGGGTGTGTGACCACCCATCATCAGTTGAAAGTTGACAGTGTGATGTCATCATAAAACATTTATAGACATGTGTTAGGCCTATCGAAATAGAGTGAAAAACAGCTGAGAACAGCAGAAAGTCTATCAACAGAACACATTAATGCAATAAACATGTGAAATGTGGAATGGGTGTAGACGTAGGCTTATTCCACTTGAGGGAATCTCCACAGCCATCTTAAGTGCCGTTCCAATACCCCACAAAACTCAACATCGCCCCTCCAAGGGCTGAGGGATCACTGACAACACCATGGCGAGACAGAGGACCTACAATTATGTCATCATCAAACAGAGAATCTTACAAAATCTGTTTGTCTGTGATACTTGACAGCTCATTCCTCTGTGTTATTATCACCATAACATCAGCAGACTGACACCACGGATTGATTTTCAAGTGACAGACATCCGGTCTTGCACGAAGGGCATGTCTGTTCCAATTGTTTAATTTCACAGCCCTCCTGCCCGGCCCCATGGTCCCTTCAAGTGGTCACTCAAGTGATGCATGGTGTTACGTCATACCGAGGGCTGAGGGGAAGTGAGCGAGGGCATGTTATTGGACTAGTAAAATGAAAAAGATTAGCTTTAGACAGCAAAATTTCTTGGTTAGGGTTAGGGAAAGACATCGGGGGGGTGTGTCTTGTACCGAAGTGAAGTGATTTGTGGTAATATGTTGTCTGAGTCTTCAGCTGGACCCTTCTCAGATCTGTAGACCACTAACATGCACCTTATAGTCAACTGGCAGTTAGTTGAATGCATGTTACTTGTCTGTTGAGAAAGCATTGTTGAATATTTTTCAGCCCAGGGACCCCTTGATCAATAGAGAAACAGAGCAGGGACCCCCAGATTAAAAAAAATTTAGAAAAGTGTTGCATTTTAAGATGAGTCAGCTGTTTTTAACCTATTCTATACTCAGTCATTATCATATTTGTAAAAAGCAGCTTATTATTGCCCATTAATATTTGAGTTTTCTTTTGATAGAGTTTACTAAATATAAATTTTGTCCAAATTTTAAGAAATTCCCAAATATAAATTAATTTAATGAAAAACTTAAACTAGTTTGGGGGCCCACCTGCAGCCTGGTTGAAGACCACCGAACTAAATATTTACTGATAACTTGTACAGTGTCAACAAGGGACTTTTAAATTAAAGTGTTACCATATCTGGTTACTGCACTCAACAGATTATGAATTGCCCCACACTGTAAAAATCTCTAATAATGATGCCATTTTGCTTTGTACATGTGGTAACTTTACAGTATTTGCAGTTCAACAGTTCAAATAAGCTTGTTTCTGGTGGCAGAGTTGCTCAACTGGGCCGGTCACCAGGAGACTGAGGGTGTTTCTAAGCACATCCACACCCGGAAAGTGTGAAACAATAACTGGAAGAGTCGCGCTGCCCTCTGTTATTGCCCGCAGAGGTGAATCACACCATGTGGCTCCGCATTAGTCAGCCCACTAGCCACTTCCTCTTTTGTTTCCTGAAGAGCCACGCCGTCGTTAACAAGCTTCATCAAAAAAAGCCCCCCTTTCCTGTTCCCTCGGTGCGGTTTCCATCCTCTGCCCGGTCGCTCCCACGGAAACGCAGGGCGGTGCTCAGGTGTGAAGAGCTCCAGACTGGCGTCACTGTTGATATGAGAGGGGAAGTTGTGGTTGGGCAGCCCTGGCACTTTACAGATGATGCTGGGTTCGGAGATGATCCTGACATCATTAGAAATGAATAAGTCTCCGGGGAATTTGGCACATTTGTCACTTTTGGAAGGATTTCCGCTGTTCTCTGTTTTCTCTCAGTGGACGCCGGATTCAGCTATTTTTGGCCATTTGTTGTTTTCTTTTGAATTGAAAGAGGATGTGAATATTTAAGTTTAATACGGGAAAAGAGGAATAAGATTGTGTCATACTCCACTAAAAGTGCTCTCTAAATCAGTCGGTATGATGAGGTTTTTTTTCCCGTAAACTCCTTCTAGTACAGTAAATTATTCCTCTGACGGTAGCTCGTAATGACGTAAAGAAATCTCGGAGTATCCCGTGTAAAACCCCCTCTCTCTCCTCTTTATCCATCTGTCTCTCGCTCTGTTTGTCTCGAAAGGGTAGAGCGGTTAGGTGACTCCAGTAGCATTCTGACTTTCCCTGGGAAATGGTCTCATAAACAGCTGGGAGCCACAGCAGGGACCGGCACACAATGCACAACGTGTGTGTGTGAAACTGTGACTTCATATGCCACGACACACAAACCTACTCTCTTACACACCGACCCGGCCCTGCATGCGTGCACGATAAACGGTTTTGTTTTTATTAATTCGGGAACTGGCCACGTATGACTGCCTGAGTTAATGTTGGGACTTTCACTGTGAGACACCCAAAGGTGCACAGCAGGGTGGTTTGCATCACAGAGCGCAACGTATGACGTAGTCCGGGCATGATGCATGCAAAGCTGGGTTTGAGTCAGAAAAAAAGATTGTCGTAAAAGCAGTGACATTTCCCCGTCTAAATACACACATCATTAAAGTAATTATCTACTAGAAAAACCACCGGGAGCCTGGTTAACAGCTTTTATCGTTCCGTGCCATGAGGAAGGAATTGTGTGAATAGTGTACGCAAAGGATGTGATACGGTGGAGTGATTTAAGAGACTTTTTGTCCCAGTTGGCACAGTGAATGGGTTAGTGGAAACGTCTGTCAGCGCTGACATCAGTTTAATGTCTCAACTTTGTGTCTACTTATCCTTTGATTTACAACTGTTGCCCAAAATCAGGCGAAGAACAAGGATGTGGGGGTTGGGTTTGTGGATGGATTTGTAGAACGGCTCACTAGCAAACCAGAGAAACTTTAGTTTTAATTTAATTTTAATCAACAACAATCTTTCTCATCACCTTCCGTAGATGTTTAAAGGAACTTTTTAAACTGCTCTGTTTGCTAACTTTGTATTTAAGAACCTGTTCAGTTTCACCAGATCGATGCAGATCATCTTATATTATTTGAAAGTGGCTAAGCACAGTTAATAAAGATTAGAATAATATTTTTTTCGGACATGCTGTACACCTTTGTTTTTTTCTTTTCTCTTTGTAAGAGCCCATACGTGCCAGCCCTCCCAGTTTTCCCTGGAGACTCCCCATTATTTCTGCCATCTCCCATTGTCCTCCCAGATTCCCATATCTCCCATATTCTCCCAATTTATTATTATGTTACCAACCTGTTTTTAACACAGTAACGCTACAGTGCTCTGACTCTAAAAAATGACTGTTTCCAGGTGGAAAATTATACAGAAGCAGGGTGCCTTGGTGGCTTAGTTGGTAGAGTGGACGCCTCATGTACGGAGATTCTGTCCTTGCTGCAGTGGCCTTTGGCCTTCCAGTTCGATTCCACCTTGTGGCCCTTTGCTGCATGTCATTCTCCCTTCTCTCCCCTATTTCCTGTCTAATCCCTCAGCTGTTCTATCATTAAAGGCACAAAATATCTTTAAAAATATGTATTAAAAGAAAAAACAAGGGGGGAAAAAAGGGGGAAATTGTATAAATGCCCCAGGCACGTCATGTAACCCTGGAAAAGCACCACTAACTTTCAACTTGATAAAAGAGGGAAATGCGGTCATCTTTTCCTCTTACTCAATGAGAAGTCCCCGGTACTGGTTTCTCAGTGACATGAATCACCATCGGGAGACTGACAAACATAAGAAAGCAGCGACTGTGCACCAGCACTGATGTCGGTGATGTGCGGCAAAACTTTCAGGTTCAGTGAGGGAAGAGCAAAAGATGAGTGTAATAAATTTAAAGGCCCATAATATATATTTGCTCATCCCATAGATTCATGCAAGTTCATGCCAGAGAGGCAAATTAATCTTTCTTGCAATAAAATTATTATTTTCTTTTATTGCTGGATATTTTTAACAGCAAAAACAACCCCTCACCCATCCCCTGATTAAAAAAAAACCCTCCTGTTTAATGAAGTCTCAAGGTTTGCAAGTATACAGCGGCCGTGTGGTGACAATATCTGACCTGAGAATGAAACTAGGTATCTGGCATCAGGTCCAGAGAGTGTCCTCGTACATCAAGCTGCCTCATACCGTAGAAACAGGAGATAGGCTCCTGGCCTATAGGCCCCCGTGATCTCTAAAGGCTCACTTACTTGCCTAATACACACCCAGGTGTCTCTTGTAAGTGTTTCCATTTGTGTATTCCAAATAGATCCAAAAAAGTAGATGTTAAAAAGTCGTCATTAAAGCAAATCCATGGTTATTGCTAGAATAATCCGATATTAAAGGGAAAATCTAGCACTTTTCACGTGGATGTCCAGTTAATATTGATGGTAATTGTGGTCAATTGAAGCAATAAATTCCTCAGTTTGTGCTATATTGACAGAGAAAGCTGAGTTTTCTGAGTTGTCCTGCTCACACAGCC
>JAQFJA010000017.1:10354382-10368659 GCA_029874485.1 Naso brachycentron
TGGTGTGAGTTAGACAACACACACACACACACACACACACACACACACACACACACACACACACACACACACACACACACAGTGGTGCAGGGTCAGACACACATTGTCACAGTGAGATATCATGCAGAAATAAACATGCACACAGTTGTATCCCATGTCGACAGAAATCTGACTCAGCAGGAAAAAACTGCAGTGAAGAATCAAACAGTGAAGGATATTACAACAGTCGTTCATTCTCTCTCATCCGACTGTTTCAGAGACAGGGGACATGTATGTTCAGCAGCAGCTCACTCTGCACAGTGTCTGTGGTGCAGCTCTGTCCTCGCACACCCTCGTCTAAGGAAGCTTTCTGGCTTCAGGCGAAGAAACAGAACAAACATGGAGAGGCTCGACTGTGTCAGCTGCAATAATCCTCACAAAAAGTCTGTTTCTTGGCGATAAGCTGATGTGACGTTCACTAATGTGCGCTTGCATTTGTGTGAATGGATATATGTCTATTTTTCTTGAGTGAATAGAAAAATTTTAACAAGCAGATGTGTTTTTTTTTCTTTTAATGGAAGAACACTGTTATATTGTTTATTGTTGAGTTCATGTTGTCATGCCAATGAAATATATGCAATGTGCTGCTTTTAACTTCAGTTCTGAGCAATTAATTGATTAATATTTGGATAAATATTTTCTGAGGATTCAGTAAACATCTCTTTCTGTCTCACCATTTGTTTTCTGTATTTTAGGAGTTTTTTCCTTTAATGGTGATTTTTCCTGTAACACTGAACGCCACATCACTTCTCAGACTCCCTCTCCCAATCAGTCAGGATTAACATCCACACTGAGGCTCTGCATGTGTGTGCACACTCTGAAAGTGCCAAGCTGTGTGTGGGTGCATGTGTGTGTACATGTGTGTGTGGGCGGGTGGCACAACAGAGAAACACATGCCAGCAATCCCCACATCATCAGGTGCAGTGGCAGTGAACCTGCTCCGATGCTGGTTTACCTGAGAATGTGTTATTGCACGGAAAAGACTTACAGTAAACAGTCTGACAGTCGATTTATAACAAGTTAATATTCATCCAGTGTGCTGCTGAACCCAGCTGATACTTGGTTTTATCGGAAACTGGATACCTGATATGCAGGCATGTGTGTGTAAGTCTGCATAAACATTCCTATATGTGTGAAGAATAAGCTTTGCCTTTGAGATTATATGAACTAATTATTGGTCATTCTTCACAATTTAAACATAATTCTAACGGATTATTTGAAAACATAAAAACAGGTTATTACAAATATGCACTCCCAATAAACAGGCGTGATCAGTATCAGTGACTGGCTTTATATGTATATATGTATATTTTGTTCTCCTAGGTCTGTTACAATGTATTTTTATTTTGTTGGACCCCAGGATGATTAGCTGATGTCACAGCATAAGCTAATGGGGATCCTGATAAACAATAAACAATAATCCCGATTAGGGCCCGACTGATATATCGGTTTGCCAGTATTATCGGCCGATATTGGCCTACTGCAGATACATTGGTATCGGCGTGTTCTCTGATAAGTGCCGATAATAAAACTGTTTTTTAAGGCTCGTAAAAATGCTTGGACTGGTAATTTAAAATGGTGTAGTCACGTAGTTTGTCCAGCAGAGGGCGGTCCATTATTTAATCGGTATTGAGTGAGTATTTACTGTTCAGTGCACTGAGGTTCAGAATAAAGTTTGTTAGATCTCCTGCCCTCATTACATATCTTTGTCACACTTATTTGATAACCACATTCAAAATATTATATATAGAATATTGGCTGATATATCGGATATCGAAATTTTCTTACTCTCTAATATCGGTATCAACCCCAAAAGTCCCATATCGGTCAGGTCCTATTAAAAAGAAGAGAAACGTTGCCTGATCAATAGTCCAAAACACAAAGATATCAAATTTAATAGGAGACTAAGAAAAGCAGCAAATATTCAAATCCAAATAAAAGGTGTTTTCATCTAAAAATAACCTTAAAATAAAATTTCCACAGTGAAACATTGTTGCACAATAATTTTTTGGCAGTTGACTTATCAATAAATGACTCATCATTGCAGCCCCAGGCATTTGAAACTGTTTGAACCCAACGTTACCTTTGGGTTCAAACATCTATCCAAGGGGAAAACCTGCATGGAAATGATATTTTGCTCTCACAATGATTATAATAATAAAAATACTTAATGTTAAGGCAAAAAGTACCTTAATGAGCGGCCAGATTTATTAACTTATTGATCTCAACTGGATTTTTACATCTTCAACAAACATGTAAGTCTATAAAATGACAATCTGATTATGTGCTTATTAAATGCAGCACATCATCCTGGGATCAATAGTGCTGAACAAAGTTTAACAGCTGTTACATAAAGTGAACAGGTCAGACGGCACAAGGGGAGGTTTTTTTTAGGGGTTATTGAGGATAAGGGGCGGTGCATGGCGGCGTAAGAACAAAAACTGAATATATTTAGAGAGGTAAACGAAGGACTGAGTCACTTTGGTTTGGTGCTAGTCAATATGAAGTCATACATCCTCCTCTTGGCCCTGCTGCAGTCTCTGGGATGCTCAGGTGAGTGGCTCTCTGTATTGATTGGATACAGTAACTGTCAGTGACTTCTTTAACAACTCTATCCATGTACTGTGCAGGGGTCCCACTGTATAACTCTGATGTGGAGGCCATGGCCGGCAAGGGTCTTGAAGCAGCTCTGGCACAGGCCAACTCTGTGTATGCTGTCGGCCATCTTTACCGGGTGACACGAGCCTCTGTCAAAAGGGTCCGTCAGCACATATCTAAATATAACGATTATTAGATTTTACCTTTTGTGTTTACCAGTGTTGTAGTCAAGACCGCACTAACCAAGATAAGAATTGACCGAGACCAGAATGTGCCGAGACTGAGACAAGACAAAGACTTTCACGAACCGAGACCAGGTCAAGACCAAGACCTTAAAAATATTTTCCTCTGATTTGAAGGTGGCGATAGAAGTTTGTTTTCCCAGCCGTCTCAGTAAGCACTGCCTTGCAAAACCTGCAATCTGCTGAGTGTTTTCTCTTATATGCTATTTTGCTTATAATTTCTCTTTGATTAAGGTAGCCAGATTTAGACAAATCAAAAAAATAAAGCTACAAATGACTTACGTTACGGGCTGCATTTGAAAAAGAAAGTTCTACATCCAATCACAGTCATTACGTTAACAAATAAATCTTTCCTGGTCTTAAAGGGGAAGTCTGCTATGTCCGAGACCAAGACAAGACTGAATCAAAATATCTTTGATTCAAAGACGAGACCAAGACCTTCAAAAAGACCATTCAAGACCATTCTTGAGTACTGCAACACTAGTGTTTACTCAAAGAAATATAGCTAACCCCCCTTTTTCATGCTTTTAACTGGTATTGCAGTGGATGCTAGTTACAGTATAGCAGTGATGCTACATATGTTATTTGCGGGACTATGACAAATACCATATGCACATCAGGTTATTCCAGTGGGCTTGAACATCGTTGATCTGATGATGACGTTCGACATTAAAGAGACGCAGTGTACGAAGGCCTCCGGAAGCGACCCCCAGACGTGTGCCTTCAAACCTGGCTTCTTTGTGGTGAGACAGTTACATCTTGATGTGGTTTGTTTTAGTTAAAGGGAAAATCCACCACTTTTCAAGTGGACGTCCAATCAATGTTGATGGTGATTGTAACCAAATGAAGCAATAAATTCCTCAGTTTGTGCTATATTGACAGAGAAAGCTGAGTTTTCTGAGTTGTCCTGCTCACACAGCCGCAGAATGCATTGCATCACGAAAAGATAGCACTTGCTGGGTCTCCAAGGTTGTTATCCATCGCATTGAAACATTTCCTTTTTTTTAATATAGCATAGTTTTCAATAATGAGGTGTTTTTGGTCCGCCAAAGCCAGAAAATCCTCTAAAAACAAATATGGCACAGGCTCACCTGGAGTGTAAGGGGTAAACAGTTTGTAGTTTATAGTTTGTCAGTCTGTAAAACAAGATATTTTGAAACTGTGTCCCGCTTTATGTCCCTTATTTGGACAGACAGAGATAAGGTTGAAAATCGTCAGAATTGCCCTTTAACATCATTCTATGGCAATAGCGTCAGTAGAAATGTTCAGTTTTCAACATTTGCACATTCCATATCTCAGTTAAGCTCTGTCTTTTAAATCTAATTTCATCCAAGCAAACTCTCTGAAATATTAGTGTAAAATGTGCTAATTTTCTGTGTTTTATTAAACACTTAAACATAAGCTACTATAACCATCATAATTTTTCACTTGCAAATGATGGACGACATACGGACGTGTTTCTTCGAAACCAGCTGGACCGAGCACAGCAAGGAATAAAATATTTGAGGTTAAATGGAAGTTCAAGATTTATGAAGCCAAGTGCTCATTCAGAAAGAGTTTAAGTGGACAAGAGTGGTGACAGCTTACCCTTTGACTTGGCATCCATGGTGATGGATGGTTTTGCCAGGTCGGCTATTTGAGACATGGCTGCTTCTTATGTAAAAAGTCTTTTTTCTAGGCCTCCTGCTTGGACACATGGCTTCAGGAGCGCAGATGCTCCAACTAATTTTTTTTAAAAAGTCCTTGTGACGGCAGCAAAAGATTTAAATGTGCTGAAAATACCTTAAATGGAACAAGTACTTATGTATTTGTGTGAGGCCAGTAACCTCAAAGACTGTGACCATTGGATATGGACACTAACAGGTGGCAGGACCTTTAATTACAGCCAGTAGAAGCATGCAAAGACTGAAAGGGACGTAAAGTGGACATGAGGTCGTTGCTTGGCCTGTCTTCTGACACGTGAAGCTGCTGCGTCCTTTTCCCATGTGTCTGATGGTTTCCCTGCAAGCTTCGCATTCCTCTCCTCTCCCTCTGTTCCCAAAGCGAACCGTGCCTCAGGCCACAGCCGCGACTGTGGTTACATAACCGGTGCTATGCGGTTAATCTGTATCTCTGCAACATATTAACCTGAAGTGGCTTGACCCCTACCTGTGCCTGGGCAGCTGAAGCGACAGACGACTGCGGGCTGGTTTTCGAAGAAAAACACGTCGGCAGTCGCGGCCTTTCAAGCAAATATGCGCTACCCAGGTGTTTTGAAAAACAGCGTTTTTATGCCGCTCTGCTTTTACACACATTTCATTTCATTAATAAAACTAATATGAACGTATCCAGGCACTGTGAGGCGGGATGTTTATTCAGCTTTCCAGCACTCGACCAGACGCGAGCCTGCTGAGGCCTTAACGCAACAGTGGTTCAGTTAATCAGGGGAAAGCAGCTCCCACTGACAGTTACACTCAGTTTGGGTTTATTGCCTTCACACATACCAGGAGGAGGGAAGTGACCACCGGTGGTCTGCTGGGTGCCGTAACACTGAATGCTGTGTGAATTTCTGCCTCATTGTTCCGGCGCATTGTCATTGAAGCGTGCAATATTCATGTGTCCAGCAGGGCGAGTCCTAAAGTATTTATTGTAGAGGAAATTAGGCTTAATTGTTTGGGGGTTTTTTTTCAAAAAAGGGACCTAAATTTATTAACTTGTTATGATAGATTTGTCTTGCAATGCGAGAAGTAGCACTGGGCAGAACTCTCCATTCTCTCTCATGCTTCAAATTATGTGAGGTATTCGGAAAAAGGGGCTAAAAAATGTCCCCGGTGGATCCGCAGCACAAGGGTATAAACTCTCGCTTCGGAAAAACACTGAGGACATGTCATTAAAATCAGAGAGGAAGCCCAACATATGGGAGAGACAGCCTTACAAGTTATTACCAAGAGGGAGGGGCAGAGTTGACAGACTCTGTAACTCACTCGGCTCGCTTCTTCTTCTTTCTTCTTCGTCTTCTTCATAATGAATGCCTCCTTTTAAGTGGCGTCGATGATCCTCCCCTCTGCTGTCGGCCCACGCGTTAGCCATCAAAACACAGCGAGTCCCAGAGAACGCATGCTTAGATAATTAGTGCGTAAATCATGCCAGTCAATTACCCAAGTAAGGGAGGTAAGGAAAACAGTCAGAGAGAGTCTGATGAGGCCTCACACACACACAGACACGTCCGCACACATGCAAAAAGTCAAAAATATGGGCTCACATACGGGACGCATGCACAGCTCACGGCAAAGTACACGTGAAGACATCACTCATCCTCCACTCCGGGTGTGCATGGACGTTAAAACGTCTCATTTTGATGGTATATTGACAAGGGTCACCCTTGAAGACACAAGGTTAAGTGACTCAGTCAGTTCACACGCCGCATGACAAGAATCATGTCTTCAAGGTGTGATGTTTTGTGTGCGCATGCGTGCTTTCGACATGTGCATTTCAACGCGGAAGTGACGCAAAGCGTGGCTGTGACACCAGCACGCTCGCTTCTTCGATTTAGAACTGTCCGCAACATAGAAAGGAGCCTTTTTTACGTGTGTTCGGAGTGTCTAATCAGAGTTTGGTAGAGAATGCTACTGATGCCATTGACTTGCGCTAGCATTAGCATTCGCAGTGAAACAACGAGCCGTCCAAACTCTGAACTGTGTCAAATGAGCTAAAAATGGTCTCTAACAATAAGAAAAGGACTGAAGAGGTCAAAAATGAGGCATTATGTGAAAAATTCCAGAATATTCCTTTAATTCACAAATTCAACTTTCCACATTGACCCAAGTCTTTTGCAAAGGAGAAAAACAAGAGAGTTAAAATCAATGTTGCTGTCTCTTGAAATGACATTACGTATTTATCAAGCATGATTGTTCATTAAAGATAATTACTGTGCAAGTCATGCCAATCAATAACCCAAGTAAGGGAGGTAAGGAAAACAGTCATAGAGAGTCTAATGAGGCCACACACACACACACACACACACACACACACGTATCCATTAATTTCACACTGGCACACACATGCAAAAAGCCAAAAAATATGGGTTCGTCCATCGGGACACATTCACAGCTCACGGCAAAGCACACGTGAAGACTCATTATGTGTGCATGCACGTTAAAACGTCTCATTTTGATGGTATAATGACAGGGGTCACCCTTTGAAGACACAAGGTTAAGTGACTCAGTCAGTTCACACACAGCACAGGAAGAGTCATCCTGTTTATCGATGTCCTCAAGAGCATGTGTGCCATTTTAAGTACGCATGCGTGCTCCTGGCTTTGCTGCATGTGTGCATTTCAACGTGGGAGTGACGCAAAGCGTGGCTGTGACACCAGCGCACTCGCCTCTTCGAAAATCCTCTCACTTCTTCTTTTTACTACCGTCCCCTGCTGGAACACCAGGCGCCAACACGGGAAGGAGCCTCTTTTTGTGTGTGTAAACAGAATTATGTAATTGTACCTCTAGGGATGATTAATGGGAGGAGGTTGCGACGGGGATCTCACATCCGTCTACGTCAGCAAAGAGCGAGAAACCCCAGCGCCAGACCTCCTTTTCTAAATCATTTTGTGGTGCGTGACAGAGACAAAGAGTCGAATGAAAACAGGGATTAGAGATGGGCCAAGGAGGACAACAAGGCTCTAACACTCATCGAGATAGTAAAAGGATAAATGGGACAGAGACGAAAAAGGACTTACGTCTGCTTGACCAAGTAGGTATGAGCACAATCAACGCCAGTGACAGAGGGATTATCCCACGGAAAGCCTTTCTTTTCCACATTTTACTTTAATATATACTTAATTTTCCTACTCTCCGGAGCTCTTGGTGGTGTACCTTGCTTGTGTGCGCGTTCTGCAGGCGTCACACAATCTTGAAGACGCTCACCAGAGCTCACAGATAGTTGGCTCACAGTCAAGTTGTTACACGCACTCAGCACATCTCCTCCCCGCTGTCCAAGCCGCATATTTAATCTTGACAAAGGGAGGTCTTTCCAAGAAGAAAGATGACCTGAGTTATTGCTCTCTCCTGATGCACAGGATGACCTTTTAAACTTTGAGACTTTCAACAATCTATAAATTACAGCTAAAGCAGAGCAGTGAGGATTGCACATCGCCCTACGGACTTCTGAGTCTTGCAGAAGTTGCGTCTTGATAAGGCCGAACATTCACGTGCAGCGCGGACAAATGCAATGTGTGCAGAATACCTCCAAATGCAAGTGGTCCTAAGAACACGCGTGCAAGTTTCGAATCCATCCGCAGATGTTGCATTTGCATGAGTTTTGCATGAATTAATGGGTTTCCCCAAAGTTAAGCAGCACTTCATGCTGAAACGATTAGCCAATAATTCAGTAAGATGACAGAAAATGAATCATCAGTAATGATTTTGGACATTTATCAAGCTGAAATGTCAAATATTCATTGGTCCCAAGAGATTTGATCTGTTTTCTATCATTGTAAAATGAATATGTTATAGGTCTGGACTGTTCTTCAGACAAAGAAAGTATTTTGAAGATGTCATCATCAGCTGTGGATTTCATTTCTCAGAATTTTCTGGCCCTGGTTGCATGAACAACCTTAAGTTTTAAACTCAAGGTTTTCCCTTAAGGCAAATATTTCAGCAAAGGGTTAATTTAGGAAGCGTTGCAAAAAAACCCTCAGGTTGTTTCCTTGCCTAAATGTTAGCACCAAGCCTTTTACGATAGTTAATGTCAAAATACAGCACGTGTATAAGTGTACACAGACAATATTGTTGCAGTAAGTGCTCCAACATTAAGTCTTTGCCGTAATGGAGGTAACACGAGCAGTCTCTCTAAACATTAATCGATAGTACGTTATGTTACGTAAACACACTGTTTTCGACAGCCTAGCTTGCAGCTCTCTTAGTTCCTAATACACTTAAGGTGTTATTTTGTTATGCCAGCAGTGTGTTATGCTAGCAGGAGTCCATGCAGAGTATAAACACGGGTTAATAGCCTTTAGTAACCATTAGTTACTTGAGTGTTTAGCAATGCGTTCATGAGTTCTGTCTGGTGTATGGTGAAAGCATCATCAAAACTGATGTTCAGAATATCTTTTGGCCTCTTTAAAACCTAGCAGGAACAAGTCAACTCAAGCAGAAGATGTGGCAAGAAATTAAAGACAAAATCAATGTGAGAAATCTGACAGAGAAGTCTTTAAAACGATACAGCCAGTGCAAAAATTAGCCTGTATGTGTAGCTTTTACATTTTTTTTCCTTTTAAGGTACATGTATGGGTCCCTTGAATTTTTCTCAGGAAAATGGTTGCTAAGGACCTTCCAGCAACACATATGAGAATACAACTCATTTTCCTCTAAGGCATCCTTAGATAAGAATTTAAGCACAACTTTAGCCTAAGTAGTTTTATGCAACTGGGCACTGACCTTTTATAGACCAAACAATTAATTGTTAGAGTAGTAAAAAGCAGCTGTAGCCACAGTGCACGTTGTTCTGCAAATTCATTAATAAATGCAATCTGATTACTTTTGACCTTATTTAATTATGCTTTACAAATTAAGATCTTGCATTAATTATAATAGCTATTTGCTGTTTCATGTTCACATATCTGGCCTTTGCTGTAATAAAACAAGATACAATTGGCTGCCTTTGATGATGAGAGCACATTTGGACTTTGCACACAAGCTTCTCTCCCCTCAGAATAACAGTCAGACTGAAATTTTCTCACTACACGCAACCGGGCCGGCAGCACTCATTGTTGAGTGCGAGCTTACAATCCTGGAAAGGCACAGAGAGTGCCGGCGAGGCATCGACACCCGGCCCAAGAATGCAAGGTGCAAGAGCAGCAATTTCCCCCTCCGTCGGCTGTCTTAACACGCCACACATAGAGGCCATCATTACAGCTGGAGCACACTCCCACTGAGAGGCAGCCAGGACATGGTCAGAGCTGCAGCATGTGGAAGGAGAGACAGAGTAAAATCAAGAACATGCCATGTAAAGCAGATTTGGGGGGAAAAAAAGAAGATATTAATGACTGCAGATACTGTGTGGCCTTAGGTATGACGTTGGGGAGCAACTAATTACATTTAATAGACTTATGTAATTGAATAACAATATAAAGGCTGTTTTTCATCAGTTAAAGTACTGAGAATAAATCTCAAATTGAAGTTTCTAATTACAAAGGGGTTATATCCAAATAAATTCTTTTGGTAAAAAGCTTACATGTGAAATATAACATTCATTCTTTTGTTCCTTGCATCTTTAGGTTGTGCAGATATGCCTTTGTCATAGTCATGGACTGCTAGTTTACCAAAGCAATGGGACAAATTTCAGTGCAACACCATCAAGTACAATGGTTTACAAATAGCTGTCCATGCGTTAAATTTTTCGCATAGCTTTTGATTGGTTCTCTCTATATGTTTGCATGGCCTCTAGTCTGCCAATTAAATCAATGTGCATTGCTTGCAAGTAGATTAGTTTGCAAATTATGAAACGTCAGGCTAACGTTATTAACGTTAAATATTTTCAATGGTTGGCCTTCATAATTCCAGCCTTATTTTCACCTCTCCAGCTCCTATTAATAAAGACCATTTTCAGCTTATTTGATGCATGTCGGAGTTTGGACGGCTAACTGTTTCGCCGCGGATGCTAATGCTAGCACAAGTCAACGGCACTAGTAGAATTCTCTTCCAAACTCTTATTAAACACTCCACAGTGCATCCAAAGCAAATTAAATGTGATGACAGCCTACTGAGGTTAATTCTTGTGTTAGTAGAATAATTTTAGAAGTCAAACTACAGCTAGATTTCTTTCAATTGTGGTTCTAGTTAGCATTAACAGCAACAGAAGGCTGCTGAACTACTTATTCCTGTTGCTAAAAGCCACAAATTATGACATATTCAGCTGTTGTTTCACTGTACACTTTACATTGTAAAGAACTTAGGAATCTGAAGTAATTTAATTTAAAAAATACCAAAATTTTACATATTAAAGCTATAAAAATATGTATGATTTATTGTGATTACTTGTCTGCAAAGTGCACACAAGTGCACTTTCATGTTCAAGGGCAAAAACCAGACAAATCCAAAGGTGCATCTAAAAAGCACACATAGAAATGGTAACCTAGCCTAGCTTACCTTGAAAAAAATCAAGTGCACCGAGCCCTCCCATCCTGAAACAGCTCCACCGGGCAGCACCACTGACAACCAGACAACCGGAGACGAGCGTCCAACTCTGCTACATTCAACCATCATGATAGAGGTTGTAAGTTAATTTAGACACACACAAGAAATGGGAGCAGGATATTCTTTTACACAATACTTTGACTATTTTGAATTTCGTCATTGATAAGTATGCCATTCTACAAAAAAAACTAAAATTTACACTTTAACAGTGAAAACTAAACTTAAACATATTGAAAAAAATCTGAACTAAACAAAAACCTAATTCAAACTAAACTAATACTGAAAACCAAAAGTCAAAATGAAATAAAAATAAAAACTTACTGATCTGTAACCTATCACATTTTTAAAGTAACCTACCCTGTGCTGGTTATGATGCTCATGAGCTGGTAAGAATATGTTGCATGCAGTACAAGTACAGCACCGATTATTACACATTATTCCATGTTGTTGTGTTTGTCCAGGTGCGTAGCAGCAGTCTACGGTGTATGGGGGGGCGTTAAAGGGGTTTATGGAGGGTCTTGTTTCTAAGATAACA
This sequence comes from Naso brachycentron, assembly GCA_029874485.1. Taxonomy (NCBI): domain Eukaryota; kingdom Metazoa; phylum Chordata; class Actinopteri; order Acanthuriformes; family Acanthuridae; genus Naso; species Naso brachycentron. The sequence continues at coordinate 10,365,971 of JAQFJA010000017.1, forward strand.
CTAAAACACAATTAACCCCCCGTGACATATGAGAAGCACTTCCTGAGCTTCAGCTACACCAGCAGTTTCTCCTGCCAGCCAGCGCTAGTGAGGGGTCCTATTGTAAAAAGGTGTGTTTACTTTGGCCTATGCTCACCTTTTTGCCATTACCTAGCGCCCTCCCCCCACTGCACACACGCATACACACCAGAGATCTCGCAGCAGAAATCCAACCCTCATTGCAAATTAGCTTTGTCACTGTAAAAAGTCTCCCGCTCGCCCCTCCCATCTCCTTTGCTGAAGAAGAAGCCAAATGTTATTTTGCTGAATTTCATTGGCAATTTTTGGTGCGTGCGCCCCCCCCCACCCCCACCCCCTCCCTGCACATTCCTGGCAAAGTGCTCTAAAATAAACGGCGGGCCACTAAGTTTCAACGAGCTGAGATGTGGCGGGCAATAGAGAAAACAAGCACATGCCAGCGAGAAAATGGGCAATTGGTAGAACGCAGGGCTCTGCTATTTGTTGTTACAGATGGCCACGCTCTTAGCAGGCCTCGGTTGATTTTCATTGCGGGAGACCAGAGTGTGAAAAAGAATAAAGGAATCAATTGTGAAACGTGAGAGGTGGACTGAGAGGTTTGTGCTGAAGATACTGGGAGATTTATTGTGTTTACATTAACAACAGAAGCTCCACATGCAATATGGTTTCTGAAGAGGTTTTGTGTTGACATGTGGTGGAATTACTGTGCTGTTATTGCTGAACGTATCATCTCCTGTCACAAAGGATACAATTAGCAGACAGGTTTCTGACGCACTGAGACAGTTTCTTACAGTAAAATACTACTTTATCATGTATTTACTGCTCTCATCAGTATATTTTTTGCTACTGATCAAATGATTGTGTGATTCATAGCGGAAAACCCCCCAAAATTAGCTTTCAACTCCAGCATTTTGCACCCCATTTATTAAAATGCAATCTCTGTTCGGATAAGTTATCCAGATAAGGAAAAATGCATGTTAATGCAAGGTGTAAATGCGTTTTGGTCGGATTGTGATTGGATCTGCCAGACCACATCTGAAGGTGGTCTGGCTCGTATTGTGTTTGGATCTTATGTAGGTGTAAATGCAATCCGCACAACTTGCTGGCATTACACTGATTCCTAACTCGATGCAAAGTGAGCAACCTCTAGCGGATTAAGCGCGATACATCGCCCAGACCAACTTCGAGCCGCATCGCAGCAGAAGGAGCAGTTGAGTAGGTTGTTGACAGGCAGGGGCCGGAAGCAGCAGAACAAAAAATAGACCAGAGGCAAACCAAGTGTGCGAAAACTTTCCTCAAATTGAGCAAAGGCGAGCGATTGTTAAAATCTAGAAGTGGGGGTACGGCGTGCGGGTGCGTTCCGGCCCACTTAAAGCACTGCCAGCTCTGCATTTTAAGATTAAGAACCTTTGCTGTAGGTGAAGTAGGTGTTAATCCCAAAGTTTGTCTCTCGCTCCTCTGCTGTTGAAGCCTCTTTTTTTTTTTTACAATCGGCACACATCAAGGCGTCCGTGTTGAAAGCAGGGAACTGAAGGTTTACAGTGAAGAAAGTGATGATCCGTACCATCCTCGGACCATCATTAGATGTGGCTGAAGGTCATCTTTTCCTCAGCGCTACGCTTTAAACACCATATTCTGCAAACCTACTAACACACAAAACCCTCCATTTGTGGTCGGCCCTGCTCTACAATCTGTAATCAAAGATTTGAGCTGCGGAAGTCATAAACGCACACAAACACATGTGCGTGTGTATTAATCTGGTGTGTGCAAGTGTACGTGCACATAAGTGGATGTTAGCATGTGCATTCATACATCTGTATTTATGCATGTGTTTTGCAAGAGAGACAGGAGGGGAGGGGATGTAAGAGGCAAACAGCTGGCCAACTTCACACCCTCGGCCGACTCGGGCTCGGTGGATGCATCACCACCACATCTTAGCAGGAACAGCTGGAGTTGTCACCACTCTGATTCGCAGCCTTCAGCACGCAGCCACCTGGAGGGAAGCGAGGAGCGAGTGGGAGAGGAGAGGGGACGAGCCAAGTTGAGTGAGTCAAACTGAGTTTATGTCAAAAGCATTTTTGCACACAAACACATTTGGTGCAGTGCTTCCCAGAGACACAAAAGGACACAGAAATTTAATTACGAAACAGGGGAAAACATGGGCGAGGGCTGAAATGAGGGGAAAATTCTTGTTTTGCTGATAAGCCCATGACCCTGCACATGTAAGGGCAACATCTGCAGATCTGGTTCCCCGTACTACAAAGCAGGATTTACTCCAAGAGAGGTTACTTCAGGTTTAACTCCGGAGCTGTGTCTCAATTCAGGGGCTGCGTCCTTCGAACACCACAGCCGATGAAGGCTCCTCCTTCAAACTCCTTCAACGGCCAAACTGAAATTTCCGGGTGCGTTCCAAATCACATACTTTTGCTTTTTACTTGTAGGATGTACTGCAACTGCCCTCACAAAGTACATATCGTTACATGCACTATGCATGTAATTAGGATCTACTACGGCGCCATGATAGTGCGCCTTCAACTCTGATTCTCCTGCGTCCGTCACAGCTTTAGCGGGAAAATTTGGAGTATAAGTTACTCACCATTTGCACTCATTTATTCACTTGGATTTGTGCAGCAATAGTATATTAATGTATTAACTGTACATATGAGTCACA
>JAQFJA010000017.1:10368759-10379890 GCA_029874485.1 Naso brachycentron
GGGTCAGAATGGCCAGAAAAGCGTGCAGGCTTGCATACTGTAGTAGAACATCCCGGTACATCTGGCATACTGCATTTTACATACTGCGTACTGGGACATACTACATCTTTTTCTGGCATACTAAATGGTAAGGTAGTATGGGTATTGGAACGCAGGGTCTGTTAAATGAGACGGTCTAGCCAACGGAGCATTTCCTGTTTTTGTCACGCCTCCTCCTGCGCTTAGCAACCATGACACTGCAGTCAACTGACGTGCATCTACAGAAATAGTCAGAAATTTTTAGTTTCTTATTTTAGTATTTACATTTAAAAGACACATCTCCAGCCGACGCTACTTTGTCCGTTATGTTCGCACGAAAAAAAAAAGATTGGCGGTGGCCGCAATGAATCTTGGGATATGTTAGGCTGCGAAGGATCCACCAGTTGACGAATCTCTCACAGCGAGGGATTCATCAGCTGCATTTGAGCGAGCTGATGAATTGCGACGGCCTTCGTCACGCCGCTGTGACGCAGTGGGTCTACAAATACGCCCATGGGATGATTTGGACACTGAATTGAGACACAGCTCAGATTTTTTAGTCCTACGAAGGTGGATTTTTTCTTACTGGGCTATATCACCGTGTTACCTTAACCTGCTCCAGAGCAGGTTACGTTCGAGATAAGAGATCAGCGTGTATAAACACACCGACCACTGACCAACCAAACCAATCAGTTCTCTTGGAAAATGGCATCACCATTCATAAAAGATCCCGTGGAGCTCAAAACCCGAATCATGTCAGGGTGTCTGAGGAGGGAAAGAATGTTCAGAGACCAACAAACTTCTTATTAAATTTATTTGTTGAGTTCTGTAAGTTCAGGTTCTTGTCAGAAGGAATGATTTATCTGTGTCTGCTTCTTAAACCGTCTGCTGCTGATAATAAATAACGCACTAAAGCGTTTTCCTTTTTGGACTTTAAAATATCAAAGTTAAGCCTTCTTCCCGCTTTAATTTATATTTTATTATTCAAATCACCACAAAGTCCATTTGGACCCTGAATCCACAGTAAAAGTTTGAATGAATAAAGTTAACTAAGCTTTAGGCACCGAATGTGAAACATACATTTAATAACTTCATATATTTGTAACATAATAATGTTGCAGTCATATTAAATAGGCTATAAAAGTGTTCTGAGGCAGAGCTTTGCGTAACGCAACAATTAAAAACCTATGAAATGTAGGTTTGCAGGTGTTGCTGTTTATAAACTCAGTGGCAAGTGTTCAAGAGATCTAGCACTCATCCTATATGTGTACGTTTCTTTTATTATATTTTTATCTTCTTTTTCTCGTTTCTTATGATTTCTAATATATATATGTATATATACATATATATATAATTATTTTTCTTATTTTCCTGCATTTGAGGGTTGCAATTGCGTTGCTTTTCGTCTAAATTACATATAAGTTCACTCCTCATACTTCAAACATGTGGCTCCACCGCCACTAGACTGCTTAGTCCATGCTTGCGATTGGTCATTTGCAGCAAACGCCGCCTCTTTTATGTGAACACGCTCACGTGTAACTTTGGGAAACCTGAGTTAATTTACTGAGTTCATAACCGGCTTCATGTGACTGCTTCACTGGATCGCTTTTGTTAGGTTTATTGGAGCCAGGTAACACAAGGAGATTCGGGGCATGTTGAACTTACTTCATAGTATGGGCCCCAAAAAGAAAGAAACGTAGGAAAAGCTGACCATAAATTAACACTGAGGATGATTCCCTGTGCAGGTACAAGGAAGAGTAATGAGCTCTGATCCGGTGGAGGAGGAGAGAAATGGAGACAGGCTTCCAGAGGTTCACTTCTCCCCTTAGCTCTGTGGTTGCAATTTCCCCTTCTTTACTGTAACTCGAACCCAGGCGGCTCGTATGAAAACACTCTATCTGTGGGCTTGGAACGCACTTTGACGTCAAAAGCTTTTTCCCATGGGGCCGCGGGGACCCTACTCAACAGCTCCTGCCCACGTCAACAGAGGTAACAGTGCCAAATCTCTCTCGTCCAATTGGCAGATCGCTCTTCCACTCGCTGCGCGTTGTTGCCCTTTGGGATGAAGTTTTTATACGCTGCACGAGTTCACCGATGAAGGCCCGTGTGACTGCCACTTCCAAGTCAAACATTGACCTTGTTGTGGTTCTGATCAGCTGTTAGGTCTGTGTTTTGTTACGTCAAGCAGAGAAGAAATTTTTAATATTGCTGCTGCAGCTCTGACTCACCACAGACAGTGTTTTTTTCTCTTTTTTATTAGGTGGTAAGCTCCATTACTGCGGGTTTTTTTGTCATTGCACTTCTCAGAAATCACCCAGTTTCGTTATTATTTGTGCAAACATCAACTGTGAAATATATTACAAGGCACTTCAGCACCAGCTATAATTTTCCTGTGACATTTATTTGATTTTTCACCAAACATTTTGCCAAAAAGATGGATGTAAGAAACTTAATTTGTATGAAAAAACAAAATAATTTAATTATTGGTGTAAATACATCAACCTTTCTTTCAGCTCAGTGGCAGATAGCACAGACAGTGGCACCTTCGGTGGTATGAGCACTTTTAAATGAGGTGTCACAGTAGCTGCATTGTATAAATAAGTGATTGGCCATGATTGAGTGGGCATAGTTGCACAGCATTGTGTCAGTCCGCACTCAAGGTTGCATCAGTGCCTGTATACAGTCTAAAGGTGTGTTCAGACTGAAGGCAATGAACAAACTTTGTGTCACTGTCATTAATTACAGCTGATTGAATCATCATTTCTGTACTTTTTCAGTTGTTGAAACCGTAGACAAGTTGGAAAACTTCTGGTTAATAAACTCATCCAGAGCCTGACAGCTCAGCGTCAGCCACGGTTCGTGTCAAGAGGAAGGGAGCCTTGCCATTTTCGGTCATTAACCACAGATGATTTAATCGTCCTTTTTGCACTGTATCAGCTGTAGCCTCCCAGAAATGTTGAAGAACTTATGAACACGGTATTCACACACAGCAACAGTTGTTGTGACTGCTATGTCTGATTCAACATCTGTTCAGTAAATCCTGGCGACGCTTGCGCCCTCGGGGCGTCTTTGACGTAGGGAGAATCTCAACTGACTGGCTGCTGGCGGCATAACGTCACGTGACGTCCCCCGAAAGGTTCAACGCTTTCAACTTCAAGCAATGAGGCGATGGAGTCACCAGAAGTGACATCGCATCCAATCGCATCTTTACATTGACTTTGTATGGAATCTTGTGGCATTCACCGCATTCATCGCTTCTGGTCTGAACACATCTTAAAGATGCACTCATATTGGGCAATATGTACCATGTGACCCTCAGTTTGTTTGGCGAGTGTGAGTGCTCCATTCCGTGCCAAAACATTGGCTCTGTCGGCCCCGGCACGGTTGGAAGAGGTGGGCTTCAGCACGGCACAGATGCACTTGCACGAGCACAGGCACAGAGTGCCGACATCACCATGACTGTTTGTGGAGGAGTGACCTTAAATTCAGGCAGACAAACAGCACGCAAAGTCTGGATAAAGAGCAGAGAAAAAATCTGCGACCGTCTTACAGATCATGGATGCCAGAGAACAATTTAAAAATGTTATTACAAGATGAAATAAACAACGCTTCAATATTTGAAAATACAGGCTGCACTCAATGGATCAGGCAGCTCAGGCACAGTTAGACTGGAGCAATGTGAGTGCAGGCCAGCGGGGGAGAGAGGAGGGGAAACAATCATGGCAGCACGGTACGGGACAACTGGGCCAAGTGTGAGTGCGCCCTAAAATTAACAGCCGCTGTAGATTTGCTGCTTACTTACATGCAGCATGTTAATAGCTTAACTTGCATAACAGTCTAGACTTTTTTTTTTCCCCAGAATCATAAACAACTTGTATTGATTAATTCTGATGGGGAACTGGGTAAAGAATCTATGTGTCATGATTACAAGCAGCAATGTTTTAATTTTAAGTTCCTCTTTCACTCCTCCAGCCTCTGTTTCTGCTTCCTCTACTGCCTGGACAAGAAGACAGTGAATGCACGGGCAAAGTCACAAGTGCAAAATGCAAAGAATCAAAATGAAATTTTTTTAGATTAAAATATTAGGATTTTTTGCTATTGATATTGTGTTGTTTTAGTAAACAGCAAAATATAACAGGCTGCAGATTTCTGTTACATTCTGATGTTATTTCTAAGGTAGAGAGACAAATTTTTTTCACGAGTAACTTTAAACTCAAAGGACAAAGTCTCAGAGGCAGACTGAGCACAATGTCAGGCCGCCGGAGATTCAGCTCACATTCAGACAAGAAACAGACCGCAACAACATCTGAGGACAAAGATGAAACGCAGATTCAAGTCCAGCGACGCTGTAACTCATAATCTTGTGTCCTGGAACAGCAACACAGCCAAAGCCAATAAAGGTCGCGCAAGCCGCGCAGGGAACACCTGTTGGAAAGTCGGCAGCCCCTGTGCAAAAAGCAACAACATCAGCAAAACAAAAACAACAACTGTGTCCCGGCCAACCCAGCCTTCTCATCTCTGGTTCATTTGGTCTCCTTGAAAAGCGTGTTGGTCTCTGTGAGCGAAGGTGGGAGGATCGGGTCCGCTCTGTAATCAAGCCCTCTCCGTCCAAACAGACAGCTGTGTAACCAGGTGAGTCGCAGAGCTTTCATCCTAATGACAACCCCTGGCTGACTGCTGTCAACGGAGCTGGAGGGGCTTAAGGCCAACTGCAGGCAGGATTAGACACAGGACCGGCAACAGCAATCGGTTTTCCATGCAGCCCTTGGCTTTGTTACATAACGAAATCTGCCCTTTTGGAAAGCAGGCGGGTGCTGGTGGGATAATTCACTGCTTCTGCCGCTGCTGGGGGCCGCTTTCGTCAAACCCTACAGAGTGATACAATCAGCAGCGTCAGTGTTTTTCGCCAGCCTGAGCGACAGACGGACACGAAACCAGGTGCACATTATGAAAACACAACAGTTAGGTGACTGACATTGAAAAACACACATACTGGAAGGTCAATATACGACTAAATCCAGCCACATGTGCAGCGATCAGTGCTTGACACGTCCACACACTATCACAATGCGCTCTCACATATGGATCCCTTACAGAGAATAAGTTAATAAACATGTGTGAGTGGGTGCATTGACAGCGCCTACAGGTGTAGTGCAACACAGGAAATTTCTTGGAGCCAATAAGGTTATGAATCCACTCAGGGAGACTGAATGTTCCCCACTGGATTTGGGCAGCGTACCATGCAAAGTACAGAAAAACACTATAATGATTCCCGATAGACTAATCATTTGAAATTACATCTTTACAGGCAAAATGTGCATTTGTTCTGCAGGGTGATGCCTTTTTAGGCACCCACTGCAAAAAAAGAAAGTAGTCGAGTCATAGCTGTTAACAAATGTGATGTGATAAAGCTGCAAGATTAATGAAGTTTTAAATATGACTAATAGATTACCTCAGATGAATAAGGGCAGAGATAAAACTTTAAACCTGAGTGTTTCCTGAGATAAGACAACTTTAGCTAAATTGGAAAAAATGATCTGGAACTTTGTTATGCTGAAGTAAGTTATTTATTGTGGGGTAGAAAATGAGAACAGTGGATGAATCTTCCACCCAGTCAAAGGCTGAAGCCTTTCAAAGGTGGGACCAAGACCAGGGAATATAGTCCCAAGTCAGGACCAAGTCAGGACCAAGTCAGGACTGACAAGTCCCGAGTCAAGACCAATAAGTCCCACATCAAGTTCAAAGTCAAGACTGACAGTTCCAAAGTCAAGTCGTAAGTCAAGACTGATAAATCTCAAATCAAGTCCCAAGTCAAGACTGTCAAGTCCCAAATCAAGTCCCAAGTCAGGTCACAAGTCCTAAAAGTTGAGTTTTCAGTCCTTAATAAGTCAGAATTAGCCCTTTTACCAAATGTGATGCCATTTTAACAGCCTCAACATTCTTTGTGTAACTATAAATGCCGTAAAAAGTTGAAAGTTTTTGCATCCTGCTTAATAAATCTACTTTACATACTGAAATTCTTTTTATTCTAAGACACCGTTTATCTATTTTTTTTCCCTGCTTATTTTCCTTCCCACATTTTTTTCTCTTACTTGCTCTGTAATGTTTTTTAGTTCTTTATGGTCCTCTTCTTCAACTTGACTGGATGCTGCTGACAAAATTACATGGGCCTATAGCAACCTTCATAGTGTTCATATGAACAATTAATATTTAAAAGCAGCTGCATCTCTGTATGGACGAAGAAAAGCAGCAGCCATCATAAATTCTCTAAAGTTTCAGCAGTTGATGTTCACCTAGGAGAGAACAAAACTGACTTAATGTACTCAAAGAAAAACATTTGCCTTGCTTTCACTTTTTTCTTGCATTGACCCTGTGTTGCAGACAGTGTTAGGGGTTACAGCTTGCATGTCTTGACATTGACATTGTCCGTGTGTCAGCTTAGTCCCCCTCCTCCACACATACACACACACTCCCTCCTTTTCTCTGACCGTTTCTTGGAAGAGGCTCGGGGGAAACTGTGGAGAGAGCATAGGTCTCTCTTTCTCTGTTAATCCCACCCCTCAAACACACACACACTAACCTTCCAACAACTCCCACCTTTTCTCTCTATTTCAGTTAATTTGCTGCCCATCCTAATCATTTTTAAGAACTTTCATGAAGGAAATTTTGTTGTGCAGAAGTCAAAGTCTGCACAACTGTTGCATACAACTCTGAACAACAGTAATCCAAGCTAGTGTAGCCTGAACCAGAGACCAGGCTGCAACTTTCCACAGCTAAAACTCTGTCAAAATGGGCTAACTCGGTATATGATCGAAAATTAGCAAGTGAACAACTTTGCTCACGTAGGCAAACATCAAGCAAGTACATTAACACAAGACAAATAACTTAGCAAGCACAGGAAGATTATGTTTGGAGTGATTTTCAATCTTGTAAAGAATTAGTGCAAAGAAAGTTTCCTATGATTTAATCTGGTGATAAAATTTAGGATAATGTCAGGACAAAAACGTTAGGCCTCTGGCAACAGTGTGGGTTTCTTGTGTGGCCTGCAAGGAAAATAATAAAGGTAAAAGCAGCTTTATTGTCATTATACATCAATGAAATTGCAAGGTTAGAGTGGAGGGTTAGTCATGAGTCACTGCAACTGAGCACACCGCCACCTAACCTAATATGCCTAACATGCATGTTTTTTGATTGTGGATGAAAACCGGAGCACCCGAAGGAAACCCATGCATAACATGCAAACTCCACATAGAAAAGTCCTACCCTAGCCAGGTATCAAACCCTTTTGATGTTAGGCAACAGTGCTAACCACTAAGCCACCATCATGCCCACTTCTAAGCTATAGTACAGCAGCAGTTACAGGTTACTTCAGAAAACTTGGACAAAATCAGTAATAGTTGTTGATGTGTGAGATAGATTACCGTAAAGCCTCCAATTCACTTAGTAACTGGCAATTGGGGTGCGGAGTGATTGACACAGAAACACCATTCATTAATTACAAGTCAGAGTACCATCAACATTATTTTGAAACATTATATATGAGAATTAGTGTATAAGTTAAACAGGACTGAAAAATAGTTTGTCTCTGTCCATTGACTACTGTACAGAATTTTTTCGAAATGAGTTCTTATGGGGTCCACCGGGATGGACATGGCTTGGCCACTCTTGGTGAGGAGGAGGATTTTGTGGGTAATGGAGTGGAGGTGGATGAGAGTGGGGTGATATGCTGCCGTGGCTTAGAGTGATTGAGAACCCTGGCAGAGAAATTCTGGACATACTGGATTCTGTTGAGGGCTTTTGACCTTGCGAGAACCCTGAGAGAACAAGCCTGGACTTGCCATCAACACATATTCCAGACAGTTTACCATACACAGATTATACATGACCAGATAAGATAATGTAACCCTACAAGCCAGATGCTCTGTTGCACAGAAGCATCTGGGAATGCTTCATTGGAAACCATTGGAAAAAGGGCAGGAAGTTTGAAAAAATACTTGGTGATTAAACAAACCATCTGTCTGTTACCGTCTGCTGCAGACTGACTTTGACCAGTTAGGTCAACAGACCATATGACCGGCGGAGCCACTTGGTAAATCAAACTTTTACAGAAGTCAGTCAAGACTCTGGAGACGAGTGAAAACATTATTTCCATCAAGAAAATCCGTCGGTGTCGATCTTTGCTCTTCTTTCATCAAAGAAATGCTCTCAGGTTCTGATAGTACCGTTGCTATCACAGTGACCTGCACAGGAACGGCCACCATTGTTCATCAGCCTTTAACCACACCCAAAGCTACCGGTAGACTTTCCTCGGGAGACACTGATTCATCAGCACCAATTTTGGTGCTTGCTCAAACTCTTAAGAAGGAACTTGGCTAGACTGATTGCAAAGGGCAACAGAAATGATGAGCTCACACGATCAGGAGGGGTTTTACCAGGCTGAAGTTGCTAAGCACAGTACAATGATTTCATCATTACTGTGACTCCCCTTAACCCAAATGCACCACATCTGTCTCAGACAGCACTGTACTCTGGTTAACTGAGGTTACCGTCAGTACTTGAAGCTGCTTTTCATTAAGATAAAGTCTCTTCTTTGTGTGACTGTTGATTGTCAGAGAAGAATAATACATTTTGACAAGTTATTTATATTTTAAAATGGTCAAACATTATCTTTGCCATCTGAGTGTCTGTGATTCATTGTAACCGCTGAATGTCTTCTGCTGACGGTTGACCCCATCTGGACTGGTGTCCAACAGCTGCTTTGTCCACTTGCCGATGGATCTGGCGGGGAAACAACAAAAGTCCAAAAAGCTGGGCCAGGGAATTGCGGGCTTTATTTGAAAATTGCTCTTCAGGCACAAATATGAAATTGAAAATTTGAAAGATGACCAAGTGTTTCACTGTTCCAGGAATTAAAGCATCGTATTAACACTGCATCTGTCAGCCAAACACTCACTCTCTGAAATCTGTGTTTAGTTTAATTGAGGATTTTTGAGCTTCATGGATATTTTCAAGGATGTGGAGTCTAATCTAGATGTTAGTTGCTTAACTCTGGCACTTTGGCATAAACAGCAGGACCCTGCTCTCAAAGGAGCCGTCTGCTGCAAGAGTAAAAGCTTAGTGTCAAAGTCTGTAATATGAGAGCAGCCACGGGCCTCCGCAGACACCTCCGTGCAACTCAAGCAGAAGAGATGCAACCACACTGCCCCCTAGAGACATAAAGGAGAACTTTTGGACAGAGAGACAATGCACAGTGAAGCATTTTTGTTATTTATAAGGAGACTTTTTGTTCAGATTAATGCACCTTAATTAATTTCCAGCTTTTTGGAGGTCTGACTTTGCATGCAAGCATAGATGTTATCCCCATCTGAGGCTGTAACTATGCACAAGTGGCTCTGCAGCTTTTTTTTACACACCTCAATTAAATAGTGATTAATTTTCTGACACTCATAGATGCTCACAAAGCACCATGTGATGTTTTACAAGATCTGCTGTGTCAGGAGGTTCAGCAGTTTTTCACACTCTTCATTGTCATTGTGGCTTTGGCTGTTGTTTGTCACTGCAGCCCCACTGGATCCAGTTTTATTATGAACTTGTTTCAACTTGACGACTCCCACAACACAGCAATGCCGAATGTAATTTCGCTCTGTTAAATATTTTCTTAAGCCTGACCGTGAGATGTCTTTTTTCTCCTAAAACCAGTTAAGCCATTTGATGGAGCCAGTGTTTGAAGGCGTAATGCTCTTGTTGCATAATTATGTCTCCGTGAAGGATGTGGTGGTTTCCAGTATGAAGGCTGCGACAAAGCAACCACCAGACTGGAGTTTATGATGCTTAGACTTGCTAATTAACTGACTTACAGTTGCTTGCTCAACATCGCAGCATTCAGCCACATGTGGATATCAGCTCAGTGGCAAGTTACAACTTTTTTTTTTTTCCTTCTTTTTTTGGAGTCCATGCACTCCAGTTTCTTGTGCTTGTGCTTGAGCAGCCAGTGCTGATTGTTAAGGACACATTTTGCCTTGACATTAGCGCATTACCCACATTATCATGTACGAAAATTTAGAAATATCCACGCTGAACCTTTATTAGTTAAGTTAGTGTTGCATGTGTGCTGTGTTTATGCATGTAGGTATGCACAATACCTTGGCTTCTGATATTAGTCAGTAACAAGTGCTGATTGGATACCAATGTTTAACATTTTAACATCTGCCTTTCTAGTCTTATTTCAAATACCCAAGTGAAAAAGCTCATAACAGAATAGTGTAAGGCCAAATTGCATGTTTGAGTTTGTGGATTTGTTACTGGATAATTGAACGATACATTGCATGTCCAAAAAACAAAAGTTTAATCATTTAAATAGTTATAAGTTGGATTTATTGCTGCTTTAAAGCATCTTAAGCGGCTCATGTGAATCTGAAAAGGTTAATTAAAAAGATGTCTGCCTCATTGTGTAGAAAACACAGATATTATTCTTATGTGTTTAAAGAGATATGCCAGCTTTTTCTTTCCTTTTGTTATTTGCCTCCCTCCTGAGCTCCAGACAAGATAGATACCATTCTTTCAACTGTGCGTGCAGTAACAAAGAAGAAATGGGCAAAGCTCGCCTACCGCTAATTAGCTTAGCTTAATTACTGGTAGTCAATGGGAAGTACTAGCTTGCCTCTACTTAAAGTCTTTAGATTAACGTTTCAACAACTCTAAATGGTCCTGTGTGCCTGTTGTGACCTGTTTATTTGACTTATGTTATTTTTTTGACAGAGAAAGATGAGAAAAGTGATACTCCTATGTCTGTACGGTTAAAATGAAACTGCAGCTAGCAGGAAGTTAGCTTATATTAGCATGACGATTATTGCTGTAAAATCATAACTTGTTCTTTCTTCATCTAATTTTTGCACAGATTAAACAAACTAGCTTTTACATCCAAATTAGTGGGCTTAAATGTTGCAAAGCTGGATTTTTTTTCTACTTTTAAACCAAGCCAGGGTAGCTGTTTTCATTTTGCATGCTAAACTAAGCGAGGTGCCTCCCAGTGTAATGTTATACTTTCCGCACAAACATGAGTGGTGTCATTCCGCTCATATAATAATCAGCAAAAAAATAAGCATTTTAATAA
>JAQFJA010000017.1:10571445-10584617 GCA_029874485.1 Naso brachycentron
CAGCTCCGGTCACTGAAAATACAACACACACACACACACACACACACACACACACACACACACACACACACACACACGCACACACACACACAGGGGCGTGTTACAAAATCAAAATAGTTTTTGAATTTGCAAATTTACAATTAAATGGATAAAAAAGAACAGAAATGAAAAAGCATTGAATTGCTTTTCTTTTTTTCCCCTGTATAAAATACTAATACCTTTCTTACGGAGATACTTCACCTAAGTCTTTAATTTGACCATCAAATAATAACTTCATGTATTGTAAATTTTGTGAAACTAAGCACACCAGAGGTGCTCTCTGCAGAAGCAAGCTACGAATATTAAGAATGCTTTAAAAGGAAATGCCAACTTTTTTTCCTTTTTGTTATTTTCCTCCCTCCACAGTTCCAGACAAGAAGACAGATCCCGTTCTTTGGACTGTGTGTGCAGTAACGCGGAGGAGATGGGCAGAGCTCGTCCACTGCTAGTTCTGTGCGCACCTGCCCAGATCCACCAAAATTATTCTAGACCGGCTGTGCTCAGCTGCACTGAACTTAGATGTGGTCTGAGCTGGTGTAATCGCAGTGCAACTTCTGAAATGAAAAGACACCGCACGGAGCGCCCAGTGGCTCAGTCGGTGGAGCAGGCTCCCCATATACAGAGGCTATGTCCTCGCCGCAGCGGACCTGGGTTCGATTCCACCTGTGGCCCTTTGCTGCATGTTATTCCCCCTCTCTCTGCTCTGTTTCCTGTCCACTCTTCAGCTGTCCTGTCCTAATAAAGGCACAAAAAGCCCCCCAAAGAATCTTTAAAAAGAAAAGACACTGCACCAGGCAACACTCTCCCTGCTGCGCCGTCACACCCATCTTGGCGTAAGTCAGTTTACCAAATTTGCAAGCGCACACAGCGCAGCTGCACCTGCACGAAACTGCAGTCATGCCGGGATTTGCACTTAGACTACACTTGTGCTGGGAACAAAAATAGTGTCCAAAATTCTAATCTGAGTCTAAAATAACATAACATGGTAAATAAACAAAAGCTGCAACGATTAATCGAATAATCAATTAATCAATTGATAGAAAATTAATTGACAACTATTTTGATAATCAATTAATCGTTTCAGTCATTTTTAAAATAAGTAAAAAGAATTGCTGGTTTGGCTTCTTAAAAGTGAGGATTTGCTGCTTTTTTGTATCATGTTATGTATCATTATGGTGATAAAAATGGAGTTTGTGTTTTGGGCTGTTGTTTGGACAAAATAAGCAGTTTGAAAACGACACACTGGGCAACGGGAAATTGAGATGAGCATTTTTCACACTTTTTTGACATTTCATGGAATAAACAATTAATTGATTTACTGTAAAATTAACCGTAAAAATAATTGGCAGATTAATTGATTATGAAAATACTCATTAGTTGCAGCCCTGACATAAACAAGTCACAACAAGCACACAGGACCGTTTAGAGTTGTTGGAAAGTTTATCTGATGACTTTAGGCGGAGGCAGGCTAGCATTTCCCATTGACTACCGGTGTTTGAGCTAAGCTAATTAGCGGTGGGCGAGCTCTGCCTGTTTCTTCCTTATTACTGCACCAAATTTACACAAGAGACATACTCCAATTGGCATTTGATTTCCAATCAAGTTACACTGGCAAGAATTGCTTTACAATGTTAATGTGGACCTAAAAACTGTTAAATGCAAAATAATAGAACTTCAAAAATGCGGTAAATCGCAGTTAATTATTGAAATACAGCAATTAATGGTGATCTTAAAAAAATTATCGTTTGACAGCCCTAGTATGTACACTGAGTTGCAAGTTTCTTACAATTTGATGTAAAAGGCCCTGCAGGAAATTATACCTTGATGTTATAATGTTGAGGTTTAATTTTAGCTGTTTTCACAGAGTTGTTGATTCAGCTCAATGATCCTAAGCTGCTAAACTTGCAAATAATTTGAATCAACACCTCTGCAACACAGACTCAGCAAACTCTCAACAGCATAACCTTCGACTGTGTGGGTTGAGCCTAATGAACTGGCAAATGGCCCAGCCAAAACGAAGTAAAACATATTTCTCACAGTTCACCTACAGAGTCTGGCAGATTATTTTTGTAGTAGCACGCATAATACTGAGGTTACTGAATGCTGTCTCTCATAATTTACATTTCCTCTAACCCTGAACACACCACAATCCACCACATTAGCCATACATTATCAGCTGCTTACTTAATGTTTCTTGTCTGTTCCGCAGTGTTTGACCAACTAGATCTGGTGACATATGAGGAAGTGGTCAAACTGCCGTCGTTCAAGAGGAAAACGCTGGTATTGCTCGGTAAGTAAAATGTGAAAGTGGCTTCAATTTGTCAGTGTGGGGCAGGGAGCGATAACATGCTGCAAGTCTTCATTTGAAACCAAGCACTCTACCACCAAATTCAGTGTCGTACTCACTGAAAACTTTTGGGAATGAAAGCAGAAAATTTAGGGGGACACCTTGAATCAACCTGCAATGCAAATTTCAACTTTCTGCATTATTTAGAAGTAGTTTTCTTTTCATGGGTTGTTAGTTTCCACCTTAACTGTTTTGGATTTTGATTATTTTCATGGATTAAAGTCAGAGGTGAGTCTGTTTGCTAGTTAAAAATAGTCACTGTAAAGGCTGAGTGTTGATAAGTGATCAAATCTTATTTTTCCTGAAACATTTCGACTCATAAATAGATTCCAGTGGTCGAAAGACACTTTAATTATATTGGGTTATTAAATAATGACTTCAAAATCAGGACATCGATAAAAACAGACAATATTAATAAATCAAAGAATGTTAATGTTTCTTTTCAGTAGACATTATTTGTGTGCCTCTGCTTGACACAGTGCACAGTTTAAGTACAGCATGCAGCTTTTTTTATTGATCAGGTGACATCAGAGAGAGAAACTCTGATAACTGTGACTGATGTTACAGTACTGATGTGCGCAGATGTGATCAGCTGTCATGTTTTGCATGCATAAAATGAAGAAAATATATATATATATATATATCCAACATTTAGACTCACATGACGCGGAGTCGCCATGCTCATCAATGTCACTGGCGCTGGCCCCTGTGGCCATTTCCCAAAGTTTTTTGGGGGGCATCTGGCGCAGTTTCATAACAGACGTTTTCGGAGTTTACAACCTCAAATGGGACCGTCAGACGCTCCCAACTGTTTTTCCCCACGTGCGCTCAGATGGCTTTTGGAGCTGCTGCGCCTAGTGCGACACGTCTCGGTGTGATTGGTCCACACTGACAGACTCCCTCCATTCTCGCTCTCCAACATGAAAAGAAAAACATCAGCAAATTTGCAGGTCGCGCATGCACGAGTAGTTCTAAAAATTTCTGTATTTACTGCAACTGAATACTGGCCACAAGTCTAAAACAGTATCAGTCTATCTTTATTTTGTTCAAATTTCCTGCATAAGCATCAGGTTTTAAACAGTTCTTAGTAACTCTCACGTCTCACAATTTCCTCTTGAAAGTGATTTTTTCTCTGAAGCTTAACTGATGCAGTAACATTAACACATCAGTTAGATGCTCCCATTTAACAATACAGCAGATGTTAACTGTATGTGGTTCTTCCAATATGCATTTTGGCCGCAATCTTCCTCATTACTCATCAGTGTTGAGTTTGCAGAAAAGGGAAATGAAAAAGACTGCGCTGTGAAAGAACCACTTTCCAACACTTGACCTGTGCACTGTGGCTTTGGACACATTTTTAGGAAGTCCATCATACTCTTATACTGACTAACTGCCAAACCGCACAATCAGTGGGAAAAACAACAATGACACACATAACAAAAGATGATGGCATCACCATCGTACTTCAGGCACTGGGAAGGTAACAGTTGTGATGAAACTGTGACATAAAAAACAAAAAATGCAAATGCGTCTTTAACAACAGCTACGATAAACTCAAGTCAGAGCCCACACGGACTACAAGGCTGAGCCAGCAACATCTAAAACTTTTTTTTTATATATAAAGGCCGGGAAATAACGTAGAACGTCGCTAAGACGGCAAAGCAGGCAGCACATGCCAAAGATTTATAGATTTTCAGTGGAACATTTAACAGATGTCTGCCTCTGACTAAATCGGAGCCCATGCAAAAATGTTGGTAAGCTGCAGTTCCTGGACGCCTGCGTTAAAGCGAAGGCTGACAGAAGCACAGAAACCACAAACCAAGATAATCGAGTTTAACCGTTCGGCTATCAAGGAAAAGGATCTCTGGCAGAACATCGTATCAGAGAGGAGGAGGCGAGAAGAGTGCGTAAGCGAAAACAAAGCTATGAGGATTCCCGACTGTGAGAAGGATTGATGGACAATAACAGACCGGAACGATCTCCAGCAGCTCAGTCATAGTTTGTCATTGTGTCTGGTGCAGGATTTGCCAACCTGCTGTCTTATTGAATTTTCTCTGCTGTCTCTTTTCATTCAGGTGCACATGGGGTTGGACGGAGGCACATCAAGAACACACTCATCACCAAACATCCTGACCGCTTCGCCTACCCGATCCCTCGTAAGCACACAAACACACACGCACACACCTTGAACACTTTGGGACACACAGGCAGACACACACAGTCATCTTTTATGAACTACTGTGATTTGAACTCTCCATCTCTCTGTCGGCGCAGACACCACTCGGCCTCCTAAGAAGGACGAAGAGAACGGGAAGAACTATTACTTCGTGTCTCACGACCAAATGATGCAGGACATCAGCAACAATGACTACCTGGAGTACGGCAGCCATGAGGATGCCATGTATGGAACAAGGCTGGAGACCATCCGGCAGATCCACGCACAGGGCATGATCTCCATCCTGGACGTTGAACCACAGGTAACAAAGTGTTTAAAGGACATTTTCAAACAGGGTGCCACAACTAATCGACGTCGTTGACAAAATTGGTTGCCGTCTAATTTAACTGTTGATTGGTTGGCTGGTTACGTCATCACACGTTTTTCACACTGTGGAGCTGAACTGAACATTGTTTTTCAGAGGCAATGATGGAAGTAGCCGAGGAGTGAACCCTCTCGCTTCCTTCCTATCTCTGACAGTTATACATGTGTAATACAGACAAGACAGAGCAGTGAAGTATAGAAGCATTTCACACAGTTTTTCCTTAGTGCTACGTTTCTCCTGGTCTGCAGAATCCCTCTGCCTCGCTCTGTGCGTGTGTGTTCATCAATGCATTCACACACACACACACACACAGAGTAGTGCAGTAAAGGATAATGAGAGGATTAATGTTGCTCGAGTTGACGTGAACTTCGCTCGTAGGTACTGAGAGTAAAACATTCGCAAGTAAAATGCCAGAACTTTATCAGCACACACGTCCAACCTGCACAAACGTGAACATGTAGATATTTTAATCTGCTCTGTCTGTCCACAGCTCAGCAGCTAACAGCTAATTGTCGCAAACAAGTCAAAACGAAGCTGTGACTCTGACTGAGACAACCAGCTCCTCCTCCCTCTAAGTTCGCAGCAGCTCATATTCGTCTTCTGTAAATAAAATTAATATATCAGTAGTAGCCTGGTCTGCAGCAAAGTTTATTAAAAGACATATTTACGAATGAAGTATTCACATTTATGTCTTGATTATGAGTTAGCACATGCCTAGAACAATCTCAAGCTAAATTTACATAATTGTGCCATTCATGATCCGATAAATCAATTAATCGTTTCACCATCAATGGATTAATCAACTATCAAAATAGTTGTTAGCTGCGTCCCTGTTTTTAAACTTGACCTGTTGAAAACTGCTTAAACAAATTGTTTTTAAGGAACGTAGCGTCCAGTATTGTGTGGAAGGTTGTTATATGCAAATATTTCCTTTTCACTTTAGAGTTACTGACTTTAAACATTTGCTTACAGTCGATTAGGAAGTTTGGGCTGATGGACTGCAGATTTAAAATTCAAACATCTCTCTCTCTCTCTGATCAGGCACTAAAGATCCTCAGGACAGCGGAGTTTGCCCCCTACGTTGTCTTCATCGCAGCTCCCACCATCACTCCAGGCATGACTGAGGTACGGTCACAACTACTTTCGTACTTCCTCTCACTTCAGTGTTTTTTAAGCGCAGACTAACGCTCATTCACTGACAATCACTTTTGCATTTAGTCTGAATTCAGAGGCAGTTCAGACGAGCCCAGCATGTGAAAACAGCTTTAATTTCTCTCATCATCTCCTCTTTTTTTTTTTTTGGCTTTGCTCAGTGTTTCTCTCACAGCTTGTGTCCTGTTTGCTTTAAGCATGTTTGTATTTTCTTTGGCATGCCTGTTGTCATTTGCACTGAAGGTTCCAAAGTGGTGCAGGAAACTGCCTGTAAGTAACCAGTTAGATGGTGTGAGTTGAGCTTATATGGAGATTGTAGAAATGAATGCATGTTTGGCCTCTGTGTTTGTGTAGCTCAAGTAGTTGTCTAGCTTTGTCCGTGCTTATTCCTCCTAATTTCCTCTAATTCCTTTAATCCCTCAAATAATCTTCTTAATTGCGTGTTCTCTCAGTGGTGCCTCCTCGTTTTTGATGCAGCCTCTTGCATCGTTGTCTCCTCTGTCCCAGCCCTGCTTTGCATTGTAATGTTCTCTCCTTCTGTATTCTGGGGGGTTTGAGGGAAACATGGAATTACATCTAATTTTGGATAATTATTGCAATTAAAATTGCAGTTTTTCCATCAACTAAAAACCTGTGTGGGTGGTCTTAATATTAAACAACACAACTTTAACAAAACAATGTAGCTAATGGTTCACATATTTGGTACAGCGGGGAAAACAAAATGGAAACTTTCAACAATAGAACAGTTTCAAAAATTCTTAGAGTTATCAGAGTGTAACAGTACATCAGTTTGTACGGTACACACGAGACGTTTCAGATGCCCAGAATGCTACCAAGAATACTTGGTTTAATTTCATGTAATACAATGTATTGAGACTGATGAACGTAACACAGAGCCAAAGTCACATACGCAAGTTTCACCCGGAAACCATAAGCAGCAGGAAGCTAACGTACTCGACCCGCCTGCTTCTTTTTAAATCCTGAAATCGTGACGCTTCTCGAAACTTTCCGAAGTGCCTGGATTAAATTCTGACAGTGACGTGAGTCATTACGTGGAGGCTGTTTGACACTCAAAATGATTAATCCAACATTTAAGCCACAACAAGCGAGAGAGAGGCTAGCTAAGTCATGCCGCACACAGGAAGTCTCAGACACAGCAGCAAATCCGGTCAGTCTTCAAAATAAAACACCCTGTGCCGATCATTTTGATTTGCTAAATCACCAAGATCGTGCTATGACATACGGACATGTCAGCAGTGTTTTTCTCTCCTGAGTCAGATGATGCTATGATGGAATTTTTGTACAGAATCGTGACTTCTGTGTACCGTTACACCTAAATGACACAAACATAGATATTACTTCAGCATAAGACTGTAGTTTAGCACCAAGTGCTCCATGTCATTTTCACTGTTATTAGCCATGAGGCCAAACACTCTCCTACAGTGAAACAGGGACAAAACATGAGCTTGACTTACTATTGTAAACTGACTTGTGTGCAAACGCTGATAAATGACAAACTGGTGCACTGCCAACACGTTCCACATCAAACTCATTTTCTAAAATATCTGGTCCTCACATACAAGTATATGGACACAAACAAACTACTTTAACAGTAACAGGAAGTTAACTACGGCTACTAAGTTTGCTGCTAGCTTGTTTACAAGAGATAAAAACTCAAAACTCTGATGATAAAGTGGTCAACAAAAATTGATGACAAAATTAGTTGCAAACTCATTTAATTGTCAATAATTCGTTGGTACGGCGTGGAGCTGAACTAAGAATCGTTTTTTGGAGGCGATGATGAAAGTAGCTTAGGAGGAAACCGTCTCACTTCCGTCCTATCTCTGACAGTTGCACACGTGTAATAGTGACAAAACAGCAAATCCAACACCATCGCAAACCAAATGGTCCAAAACCTTTGCGAGTATAAAGCCAGAACTTTATCAGTGCACATATTCAACCTGCACAAACGTGAACATGTAGAACACAGTATTTTAATCTGCTCTGTCGGTCCACAGCTCAGCTAGCTCAGCTGCTAACAGCTAATTGTTACAAACAAGCCAAAATGAAGCTGTGACTCTTGCATATCGCTGCCGAGACAACAAGCTCCTCCTCCCTCTGAGTGAGCAGCAGTAACGTTACGTGCAGGCAGGCTCACATCAGCCTGTACTAAATAAAATAAATGTAGAAATAGTAATAGTCTTATTTTTATGTAGTGTACACGTTGCCCCTGTCAAAGTTAGCCTCAGTATTATCAATAGTAGCCTATTTGGCAGCAAAGTTTATTAAGACATATTTTTGAATGAAGTAAATATATTCATTGTCTTTATTGTGAGTTAGCACATGCCTAAAACAACCTCAAGCTAAATTTAGAAGCTGATAGTTTACAAAGAGCCATCAAGTAATTGTGCACTTCAGAATCTGATTAGTTGACTAATTGTTTCAGTTATTAATATATAAATAAACTCTCAAAATAGTCGTTTGTTGCAGCCCTAACGCAGAGTTCTGCTTTTTTCATGAAATAATAATGTGACAGATGCCACGAGACGACTGCCAAGAGTTCAGTTTTGTATTTAGCCAACTTCTGGAATATATTTCAATTAGCCATAAAGTTTAGACGTTCAACTCTTACAGCTAAAGTCACTGCAAATGATGTAAGCAACAAAATGTGACTTGTAAGACTAAAAACAATTCTTACTCGAAACACAAAATGCGTCAGATATTAACATATAAAACTACATGTAACGAACATATGACACCCATCATTGAACTCTCTTTTTCGCGCTCACACCCTCAGGATGACTCTCTTCAGCGGCTTCAGAAGGAGTCGGA
This sequence comes from Naso brachycentron, assembly GCA_029874485.1. Taxonomy (NCBI): domain Eukaryota; kingdom Metazoa; phylum Chordata; class Actinopteri; order Acanthuriformes; family Acanthuridae; genus Naso; species Naso brachycentron. The sequence goes on from JAQFJA010000017.1 coordinate 10,580,356, forward strand.
GATGCTGCAGCGGACCTACGCTCACTACTTCGACCAGACCATCATCAACAACGAGATCGACGACACCATCCGACTGCTGGAGGAGGCCGTGGACTTGGTGTCCACCACTCCGCAGTGGGTCCCCGTCTCCTGGGTCTACTGACAAACACTCAACGGCAACGAGCTCATCGCCCTGAACGCTCCACCTCCTGATCCAGCAGATGCTAAACTTTGGTCCAAATCCCCCTGATCCCCTTCGAATCATGTCTCTCTCGCATCAGAATCATGCATTTCTGTAGATAAACTGTTGGTGAAAAAGAGGGAAATGAAGAACCTAATGACTCGGTACAGACTTCATCCTGACCCCACCCCCTTTTTCTCAGCAGCCTCAAAGGCGTATTGTTGTGTACATATATACATATATATATAAATGATTAAAAAAAATAAGTGAATATGGTTCTGTCCTTATATAGTTGAAGGGTGGGAAGTGGAGGGGCAGTGTGGTAGATATTTTGTACTTTTCTTTTGTAATCGACGGATGGGTGGAAACATTGGAAAGGCAATAGCGAGCATGACCATAAAGCAGTCTTACGTGGGTGCCTGTGTGTGTGTTGACCTTAAAAGGCACTTCTTGTGGTACTATTGTGTCCCCCCCCCCCGACCCTCCCAGTCCCTCGGCCCCTGTGACGAACAAGCCGAACTTTGAAGCACATTAGAAGCTGCTACAGTAGCGACAAGTAACTCCTTCAGCTCCGAATGCAAGTTAGAGTGAAGCAAAAAAAAAAAACAAGAAAAAACAAAAAAAAGCACAGGAAACTTGGCAGTCTCTCTGTCCCTCACCTGACCTCGACCCCGCCCCCGACCCCGCCCCTTTAGTTCTTTTACCGGCCCTCTGTGCCTGTCAGTTTGTTGAAGGAGCACACTGCATCCCTCTATGCTGTCTTTCCGTGTGTTGCTGTAACCTGTTGTACCTTGCTTCCCTTCTCGACCTCTCTGATGGACTTTGTTTACATCTCAGTTTGCACAAAACAAACAAAAAAAAAAAAGACAATGAAGACGACGTGTACTGCATCTCGTTCCTTCACAGTTTTCATTTTGGTCTTGCCTCCTCTCTTCTGGCTGTGTTTACCCCTCTCCCTTCGTGAAGAAAACACTAATCAGCTGACCTGGATTATGGTTCTTGGGGCATGATCGGCTATGAAAAAGCACTTGCATCGACACTAAACGTGGCTCCGGAGCTGGAAGAAGGAAAAAAAAAAGGAAAGGAAATTAAAAAACTGCCTTATCAGAACCTCGGGGAAAAGTCGGTAACACCTATGCACACCCCTGGTTCCTGCCAGGCAGACCGCCACGACAACATTCTTTCTCCGCTCTCGGGCCGCGCTCTTTGACGTGGAACTGTTCATAGGATTGTCTGTGTGGAGGGGGAGGGGCCTCATGTAGGTGGGATAAATCCAATCCTAGAGCCACCATTTTGGAACTGTTAACTGTTGTCTTTAAAAATATAAAAAGGAGTATTCTTGTTTTGAGGGAGAGAAAAATAACTCTAAATTTTGTGTGTAAATGTTTCAATGGTGCGTACGTCATACGAGTGAATTACCAAGAGCCAGTGTATATTAATCCTTAAAAGAAGCTCAGTATGTGACATAACCTTTTCCCGCTTTACCACAAGTGGCACGACGCCGCCACACCCGCAGTGACTCCGTATGCAGGCACATGAGTTGAGTGGTCTTTAAAAAACAAAATCAAAAAAAGTCAATATTTTCTGCTGTGCGGTGTGGTCGCCGCGGAGCCACTTCGAGTGAAGTGCTTTCATTTCAAGTCCTGTGTAAATTACCTCTGCAAATGACAAAAGCAGCTCTTCTGTATGAAATGTTGTTCTTTTTTGTTATTTCATTTTTAAAAAAAATATATTTCCTTTTACGTGTTTAAAGTAAACTGCCTCATCTTCATTCTGCTTCTTCTCTTGTGTGTGTGTGCGTGTGTGTGTGGGTGAGAGCGCGCCTGTGTGGGTTTTAATAAGGGATTTCAGTCTAGCGCTCCGCAGAACTACAGTACTTTTTAAGACTGTTTACAAAACAAACAAAATGTCTGGATATTGTCTCATAACAAGCGAGGATTTGTCTGCTGGATTTCTCAATGATCCGATTTTAATGAGACTCTTAACGATGTAAATCTACTCTATATTCAATGTCATGCCCACAAGGAAAGTGTAAGGAAGGTCTATATAAAATCACAGTCCTCTCATCAATAATAAACACTGCGTTGTTTCCTGTAGTCATAGCTCCGCTTTCTACACTCGCACCATGCTTTGAAAACTCGCTGATATCCTCATTGAAAAATACATTTTAAGTTCAAACAGCTGCCAGGCCCTGGTTAAAGGAGAACAGCCTGGATCCATTTTCCTGTGTGTGAATGTGTTTGTGTGTGTGACTGATGGGGACAACTGCAGTATTTTGGAAGTTGGTCCAGTATCGAGGGAGGCTCACGCTGTAGAGAAATGAACTAGAGCGGATTTTTGGGGGGTAATTGCGTATCATCAAAGTTCATCCACTAAAAATGTTTGTTTTCACCACAGAGTGGCTCAGATGGAAAGTTAAAGTCTCTGACAACAGCATGCAAAGCATCTCTCTTACCCTTCACTATGGGTACACCAAGTATCAATATTTTTCACACAAATTCTTCATAAATGTTGAAAATATAAACTCAGCCCCTCAGGTAACAAAAAATTTAAAAAAAAAAGAAAAATCAATTGATTTTTCTGTCCACTAGATGGTGCTAAGCATTCACTGTCTGGTGAGGTAACAAAAAAAATAAATTAAATAAATTGACTGAAAGATTGTGATGATGACATTTGAAGTTTTACTTTCGGAAAATGATTTGCAGTTGAAAAGGGTGAAATAATTGCAATATATGATATCGCAGTGCTCAAAATATAGCAATATGGCAATAATATATTGTGATTCAAGTATCGTGATAATATATGGTGGGGACTCTGACGATTCCCAGCCCTAACATCCAGCAATGACACTAAAATCAGTGAGACAAAACTCCAAACTACTCCAAAATGACCATTTCTGCTCTGATCAGCTCTCTGTTTTCTTCCTGCAACACATGAGATCCCCTAAGAACAAGACTTCAGAATGAGATTTACACGGCCTGCAACAATTTAGGGGTAAGAGAAATGCCTTGCATGCTGTTTTCAAAGACTTAGACTATCGATCTGAGCCACTCACTGGTGAAAACGAACACTTTCAGTGGACGAACTTTGACGGTGCCCGTTTGCCAGCAAGAATCTTGTTCTAGGTCTTTCCTCAGCTGACCGTAGCATCGGCCCCCCTCAATACTGGAAAAACTTCCAAAATAGTTGTCCCCATCGCTCACACACACAGGGTAGAAAATGACCAGAGTTCTCCTTCAAGTAAAACAAACACAAATTGATTTGAAGCGCCGTTTCTACATGAGCTCCAAGTCTCTGGTCATTAAAAGAGGATTAGAAAGCCTCAGTGGAATCTCCTCTGGGTTAAATCAAAGACCTGTTCTGCCAAAGTCCCCCTGAGTTTGTTAAGTAACAACTTTTTGCCTCATTTGATTAAAATATGACATTTTTAAACTGTTTATTTTTTAGCAATTCAGTAGCTTGACCATTAAAATTTATTCTCAAGTCTTCCATCAAAGGGAACCTTTTTTAGTTTGTATAAGGATAATGTGGCAAGTCCCTGCCAATTTCCATACTAACTACCGTCAGGTTCAGGTTTCTTTTTAAATGGCAAACTGTTTTAACCAGACAGCATTTCAATTTAGAAGGAAATAGATTTTTCCTTATAACTCAAGTTCATGTTTAATGCCCCTGTTTTTCCTGCTCTGTGCCTGTCTGGCTGTTAGACGATCATTTCAAAATGGAGAGTACAAGGAGTACAAATAAGTCATGTAACAGACTCTGGTTGCAATTGAAAGCACAACCATAAAGTTTAAGTTCACACAAAGTTCAGAATATTGAAAATCAAAGCTGCAGACTGAGGTTTGGTCATCAAGAACATCTCAAAGCTGAAAGTCAAAAAGTGAGATGCTGTTCAGTGTTAGAAATTTTAAATATGTTTTGATGGATCACAATAATTAGGAAACAAAACACAGGTCAAACAAAGGGTCAGTTCACTGGTTGTAGGTCGTGTTTCATTGCTCTTATTGGTTTTAGGTTCATTCAAATGATTCACGAGCTAATTGGTGAGTGCTAGGGTCTGGGCCCGTGTAAAAATTTCTAAACCGGTTTGATATGAAGCCAA
>JAQFJA010000017.1:10600293-10615961 GCA_029874485.1 Naso brachycentron
TAAATTTTAACAACAACATTTGTAGAAGATAAGGTGAATTCTGCTAATGTCGAGAAGTCAAAAATAGACTGGTATTGCCTTTAAATAAAGCCATTAGCCAATTATTGACTTACCTTTAAGAAGGATACCAACTTGTGCAACTCAAAAAAATGCACAGCTACAGGACAATACAATGTGCAGTTTGCTTTGATTATGAGTTAATTCCTGTTGGTCTCAAGGGCTCATTTTCAGAGTGCAAAAAAGTGACTGCATGCTTAAAGGTCAGCATGTCTTAGGCTTCAAAGTTTGTTCGTGCATGGCTTGAGGCCTTTATTAAAATGAGGCTCACAGAGATCACCGGTTTGCATAGGGCAGCCTTGTGAACAGAACTCTCATTCCATAGAGAAATCACTCATGTCAAGGCCTAAAGAATTCATGTTTGGATTCACAGATTGAGAAAATATTACATTGGGCAGGATAAGGTGTCTAAACATTCATTCAGATGAAGGCTTCTCACCCAGGGCGCTCACCAAGAAAGCATGCTTTCACTTTCCATAGCAAGTCTGGTTCTTTTAATTTAAAGTGCTGAAATGCTTGTAATGCTCAGGGAATATGACTTATAGCATTTATTTGTAATGAAGTCATTAACAATCAAATAAAAGCAGATATATATTTATATAAAAAGCCCTGATGTCATGATTCATTTAAGGTTCTTACCCACTACATTGTTCTTGATCAGGTTGTAGCTATATTTTAAAAAGTACAACATACTGTTTTCTGTATACTGAAATGAAAGGAGTTATTCAAAATTGAAATGTGAGTCTGAAGTCAAACTCTCACAGCAGAACTGTGCCTTTTTAAGATGCTGCCAGCACCGCGGATGTCAGAGCGGCTCCACTTTCATCTCCATAAGTGAAACCGAACAATGATAACAACGATCCCAGCAGATCAAAAACTGAGATGAGCTCTAGGAAGTTTCCTGCTTATTTACCCGCAGTGTCTTACCTTTGCTCTAGCTGTCTCACACAGCCGCCAGAAGGGGAAGTCATCACTAATTAACATGTCAGAGCTGGCTGCTGCCATATGAGCTGCAAGATACTGATTGACTTGTGGCCTCAGGCCTCTGGCATGAAGTATTCAAAATGCACTCCAACGCGTCTTCAGGCAGAGACAACAATGCCACGGGGGCTTATGAACTATTTATACAACTTAAGATATCTCTGTGTGCCCTGGATTACTCTGCCCCTTTTTGTTGTGGTGCAAGATCGGCCACAGCAGTTGAATAAGGATCAGACAGGAAAACGAGTGCGGTGCATGAGCAGCAAGGTGATCCCACTGGAAATATGGCTCATGTGCATCCAATCCTTCACCTGCACATTTGCTTGCACTGCTCATCTCCAGGTCATTTCCATTTAAATAGGCAGAGTTTGTGGTGGTGAACTTTCCGAGACAGAAGACATGAGTGGATTAGCTCCACACATGGTTTTCTTCCTCTCACCGAGGTATCGTAACATGAAGGACACACGTGATGAGTGTCATCAATTTGCAGCCTCCATCACAGCATATCATCTGTGCACATTTTACACTGCCCTGATTAACCCTCTATGTAACAGCTTGACACCATCACTGCTTGTGTATGCAACATCACAGTCGTGTGAGCAAGCAAAGTGCTCTCACCTCCCAGCGAGCTTGCTGAGTTCACAGTGAGCATAAGTTCATGTTAATTTGATTATGAGAAGAACAGTAAAAGCAGAAGCCCAAAGAAAAGATTCTAATTCTAAAAATAAATTGGAAAAACATGCCACAAGGGGAGGCAAACAATCTGCAGCAGTGCAAGATTCAATATGTCATATATTTATTTTATACATACTTATTTTTTCTCTATGCTAATAGTCATTTTCGTAAATGTGCCAGTACAGACATCCTGGCTAATTTTTAACCCCAGTCCTTTGGCAAGTGTCATGACAGCTAAAAAATACATTAAAACAGAAACATCAATACATATATAAATAGCAGAGTACACTTCATAAGATCATATAAAACATACAACAAAGCATTATTTGAAGTTACAGAGCATGGTTACACTTGGAAGTACTGGAAATGCTTAGACTTCTGCACACACCTCCAAAATGATCTGTCCATGCATGACCTATACAAAGTCCTGCAGTTTTGTTTTTTTTTTTTAAATTATGTGTATAAATTTTGCTCATGAATACTAATCCTGCACACAAATGAATAATTCTTATGAATGATTTACACCCTCATGCAGGTACTGGCACCTCCTATTCCAATTTAAGTAGTGACTTACTGAACTTGCCACCATTTAGTTTTCCTGGTAATTATAACACACAAATTACCTTCAACAAGAGACTTTTTCTGCAATGAGCTTGTAGGAAAAACCCCAAACCAGCATCATCAGCAACAGCAGAAAATATGCCTGTGACCATTTCTGCAAGCCAATACTAAGTGTTCATATTTTATTACTTTTGACATCATTAAACATGTTTTATTACCAGACAACCAACTAATTTAGCTCATCTGCTGCATGAAAGTAATTTGCTATCAATACCATGCATATGAATAACCACAAATCCAGTCCCATTATGGAGTAAACTTGGCAACACTAGACTGGCAGCACTAGACGTTACAGCATGCATGATGGTAATAAAACCACAACAATTCATGCCACAATAAATTGAGTCTCATTCTCTCAAATTGAGTGCCAGCAACAAGCACAGCATATAAAAGCTAAACGTGAGCAAACAGCCACCAGCAGCAGCAGCAGCAGCCTCACTGTTAGCTTACTGACATTCATCAAGCTAAATCATCAACAGTGCATGAAAGCACAAACAGCATAATGTTAATACTGTGTGATCCACTAACTCTTCACAGTCAAGATTATCATTATTAAGCTACTGCATTAATTCTTATCTTGATATATGTAATTTTGGCCCAAAAGTATTTTATGTTTAAGCCTTTGAGGGTTTTCCTGCATTGCATGATATCATCTGCTACACTCCTTGACAAATTATAAAATGTTAGGTTACTTGTATCAACACATGTGGATATCATACATACAAATATAGTTGTATGGCACAATTTATTGTTTTCTCATGATTTTTTACAGCAAGACCAGCTAGACCAGGTAAAATATGTGGTCTGCACAAAGAACAGCCAAGCTATATGTATAGAACATTAATATCACAGCAACTCATAAATATATGATCCATAGGCAACAGGAACTATACCACAGCAAGATATTTTGATACACTGGTTGAGCTGAGACAACTAATATGATTTGATTCAATATTACAGACTTTTTTATTCACTTACAGGGTTACAATGTCATGTCAAGACCTCATCAGATTGTAAAGGACTAATTGCACATGACTGTCAGCAAAGAAAAGGTTCTTTCCTCTTAATTTTTCATGTGTCCTGTTCAATCTGAGGTAACTGGAACAGAAACAGCAATGATTGTGAAGGTCATCCAGAGCTGCCATATACATATTAATGAGCTACAGTCGTTGCTAATGGAGCTACAGTAATAAATATTGACACTACTGAGTCATTACGATGAATCCCGGGGTCTCTCGACGGCTGTGTTCTTGGTCAAGTTCATCTTTCCTCATCTGTTACTTTTCATCGTCTCCACTTTCACACTCCATTACTGCATGTCGGTGCCAAGCTGAGCACACAGGCCATTGCAGATCAATGTGGATACTTTGTCTGCACCTCCCCACTGCTCTTCCTCATCCCTCACACACCTGCAATCAATCAGCCATGGAAACATGTTAACCATCAATAAATACACCATCATTATAATGATTAGAAGGCATTTAACAATGAAAACTGTGGAAAAAAACAACAGCCTGTTTTCTACTGCAGTAGATTGTTTAATGTATGCAATAAAGACATCACAGAGTGCTGCAGGAATGACATATTTTTGTAGTCCAACCCAAATGTTAGCATTGCTCTGGTTTCCTCAACAAAAATTAGGCTAAGCAATTTTTTTTAAATTGAATTTTGGATTATTGCAGAAAACAATCACTGTCGTAAACAAATGTTGAGGATACTTACAAGCGTTGCTAGCAAGATAATTTGACAACAGTACTATGATTATTAAAGTATTAATGTGTTTGCCGGAAAAAAAAAGAGCTCACATTTAGCATCAAACAAACTACACCATGACTTTAACGTCACAACTAATCTTCCTATAACACGATAGGGCGACACGCTATCTAAAAAAAAATCTACAAGTTGGAAAGCTTAGGTAAGAATAGTTTGTAAGAGCAGGATTATAAATAATGTGTGACTGTAAGGGCTGAGTAGAAAGTTGATTGGCTAAGGTTAGCGTGTTAACCTCATTTAGCCACTTGTTAGCAGCTGCTTTTTCTTACAACATTTTAGAGCATTTTAAAGCAAATCATGAGGGAGTTTTTACTGACATTTTACCTCCTGTAACAAAATGTGATAATCTAATAGATTTTTGTTAAACATAGACCTTATTTCAGTTATCTAGCCGAAAAACTATTAGAAAAGCTATCATCTTTGAGATGAGGGAACCGGAACAACAACACTGATACTAATAACTTCCCAGCAAACATTTAGATGTTGAAAGACGCCCAGTCGAGATGTCCCCTCATTGTTCAAAAATAGTTATAGAGTGGGAATCATGTCAATGTCCGGGACGTTACATGGCCGTCATCTGATCTGGACATCCTTGTCGGTCTTCCCAGCAACGTCGAAATATGTTATTACTATGACCCAGACAGCAATAACCACATTTTTGTTGGATAGACCACAATAACCACTGTTTAAGAAGTCTGAACTGGACCTAAATGACCTCACAAATTACAGGCCTGTTTCAAATCTTCTGTTTATCAGCAAGCTTTTTGAAAAGATTTTGTTAAACTGATTACATGTTCATTTGTAGTGCAAGATCGGCCACTAACAACATTTTAGATAAATTCCAGCCCAGTTTTTGTGCCAACAATAGCACTGAAACTGTTCTTTTAAAAACAGTAAATGATTTTAGTATGTCTACTGATAAAAACTTTGTTGCTGTCTTCTTCCTGTTAGACCTGAGCACTGCATTCAATACAATCAACCATAGCATTTTAATTGTGTGTCTAGAGAGGTGGGTTGGTCTCTCCGGCATAGTGCTTGATTGGTTTCAATCTTGTCTGTCCAGAAAAGAAATATTTGCGAGTTTAGGTCATACTGTGTTACATACTTTTGATATGGAGTACGGTGTTCCTCAAGGAGGCATTCTGGGTCCTATTTTTTTTTCTTTATATATGCTACCTCTGGGCAACATAATTAATTATCACAATGTCAGATATCATTGTTAGGCTGATTACACACAACTCTATATCTCTGTTTCACCAGATAACCCTTTTATTTCTTTTTAAAAAGAAATAAGCAAAAAACGGATATTCTATTGGTGGACCAAAAACCAGAAAGGCAGAAACTGGAATCAGTGTTTGCTGGCATGTCCAACCAGATCAAAACGTATGCTACAAACCTATTTTAGATTCAGATCTCAATTTAAGAAGCCATTTTAACAAGGTTGCAAGAACTTCATTCTTTCATTTGAGGAGAACTGCCAAGTCAGACCATTTTTTTTAATCAGAATGATGCTAAAAGGCTCATTCATACTTTTATCACTAGTCGTTTAGGACTATTGTAATTCACTCTTCACTGGCCTTCCTAAATAATCTCTGAGAAAATTACAGCTGATTCGGAATGCTGCAGTCAGAATTTTGACCAATACTAACAAAAGTAATAACATCACCCCTCTGCTTGTTTACCTGCATTGGCTACCCATTTCTTTTAGAATTGATTTTAAAGTCTCCTTAATTATTAAACAGCCCTACGTTACCTAGCACTACCTAGCAAACTCTGTTATGTTTTATAGATTTATAACCTAACGGTTTCTATTTCCTTAATTTGTTTGTCTTTTGGATTGCCTGTTGCTGCTTTCATTCTATTGCCTGTTTTTATTTTAATCCATTGTCAGCTGTCATCGCTTTTAGTTTTTTTAAAATCTGATCTTGTCTTAATTCTGATCTTTTGTTCAGCATTTTGGGTCGCATCTTTGCATGAAATGTGCTCTATAAATAAAAGTTGTTATTATTATTATTATTATTATTATTATTATTATTATTATTATTAACATATAAAAATAAAAATTAAGCTCAAAAACAATGGACACCACTGGGATTCATACCTGTGTCCTCCAATTCTTAAACCTAGTACCACTCTATTACGGTACAACAATCATTTCAATAATGATTTTCCGATAAATTATGTTGTACTATAGGCCCAGTTCTTACCTTATGTGACCTATTTTGTGAAGGTAAATCTATAATCTATACAACCTAATTACTAACCTGATTAATTACTTACACAAGCTTTATAGTAAAATAATAAATGGTGTGTCTCCAATTAATTGACAAATGGTCCTTTTCAACAGCAGTTTCCATGTGGCTGACCCATATACTGTTGTAACATTTATAGCTCATAACATCAGTGAGGGGACTTCTTTGATTAGGCCTGGGTAATGGACGAGACAGAAATGCATTGTAGAGCACTATCGTGCTGGCTCCTAATTGCTTGATGACTTTAATTAAACTTCAGGCACTTATTCTTGACTAATCACACAGTCTCACTGTTCCCAGCCTTCCTATAAATGGCGTCCACATGACTTTTTGCTGATGTCAGCATTCCGTTAATAGGAAGTCGGTTTAAAAAGTGGCACTTAGCAGGTCTTGTGCACTGTACACAGATGAAGCCCAAGTTTAGCCAAGTGAGACAATTTGTCAGTTTTACCATTACAAGTTGCCAGCAAGCAGTAACGATGAAGAATAAATCAATATGCTCTCAAACAGCCACCAATGTATTTCATTTATCACGTTAATTATCAATTTATGGCACATTACTGTCACTACATTATATCTCCTTAACATGTAGCTATAAAAAGCCCTCTGCTGTCTGCAGCTCCAACAATGCACAATCTACTAGGTTCTGTTTTCCCACAACTAAGTGGATTGCATTTATGTAGGGCTTTTCTACTTCTGACCCCTTAAAGCACTTTATACTGTCAACATTCACCCAATGACTCACTAATGGCAGGGCATGGGATACAAAGTGCCCAAGGACACTTCAACATGTACAATGTTTAATAAACGGACAACCGCTTTGCATACACTGAGCCACAACTGTCACAAGTACCTGTTAGAGCATATATAGGCAGACATGGATTTTCAAGGTTCCCACTTTTGTAGAGATCATTTTCAGGACATTCTCGGTGATGTTCTAGCTGATATGTCAGACAGGGACGGTGCAGTACACTAATATATTCCTGCTTACACCCATAAAACTGCAGACTTCTCTGTGTTTGCTGTCACAACTTTCACTATGCTAATGCAAACTCTCACTGTCTACACAGACAAGTTTGCTCTGCGCTGAAAGTTTCAAGTGTCTTTGACTGTCATTGGTTTTTGAATGTGTGACGCACCAAATCTGGCTTGCATATCAGGTTTTAGAGAAGTGCACAGACTTCTCCCTCTGACATTATTGAAATTTCAGACACTAAATTTGTAATGTCATCCAACCTAACCCAACAATCTGACTTAGGGTTGTCCTCACAACTTTTCCACAGAAAAATACTCATGAACTACCTTTGAATTTTAACACACATGTCATCCATTTTGGGCAATGCTATCCATTTTGGCCCTAACAGACAGCCTGGTAGTTTGTTATCAGCTTTAAGGGATGGCTCACACAAAAATGAAAATTCAGTCAAAATATACTCACCCTCATGCAAATGGGGGGTCAGGTGAAGTTTTTTAGTCCACAAAACACTGCTGGAGTGTTGCAGTCATCTCCCAAACAATTATGATCAGGATTCAAACATAAAAAAACCACATGATTAAACCATAAAATGCCTCCAAACTGCTTGTCTGAAGTAATCCAAGATTCCTGAAGTGTCAGCATGGCGAGTTGTTTTGAAAAATGTCACTGACGCAATGTTTTTAGCCTCACTGTTCACTGTAGCCTATAGTTCATGAAACTGGTGCCGTCCTGTGCAGTTACTTTTAGCTCTAGTCTACTTCGGCTTCAGGATACTTGGATTACTCATTATGAGCACTGTGGAGGTATTTTATGGTTTTATTATCGATTTATTTAAATTCATGTCCTAGTCACCATTCACTACAATTGTTTGGGAGATTACTGCTACACCTTTTTCCTGTTAAACCTCAGCAGTGTTTTGTCAAATCAAGTCAAGGAAATTTTGTTTATATAGCGTCAAATCACAACAAAGTTGTTTCAAGACACATTACTAATAGAGTAGGTCTAAACCACGCTCTATAATTAAAATATATTAAACTTTTTGGACCCAGCGATTGAAAGCAATTCCCCCATGAGTGAACAGTAGGCGACAGTGGCGAGGAAAAACTTCCCTTTAACAGAAACCTTTAACGGAAACCTTGGTACAGATTCAAGACTCAAGGTGGGCGGTGATCTGACAGCACCGGTTGGGTTATATAAACATTTAACTAAAAGTAATACTACTCATAATAATGACTATAATACTTAAAGTACTTATAATAATGATAGTGCAGATAACAGTATAGGAATATTACATTTGTTTTGAAGAAAAGTCTATAATTTAGCAAGCTAGCGCAAGCTAACTGCTGCTGTTTGGCACCAACCTCTCTAACAGAAAGCTAGGCTAACTCTGCGTAGCTCTTCATCCCCAGCCTCCTCTTCAGTGCTCGAAAGCAGCTAAAAAGCCAAACTAAGATCCACTTTTGTTCTAGAACGTGTTTGCCTTTTCACCTCACTAGGGCAACATTTCCTTTTCTCCGCCACTACGTCTACATCCGCCATTTTCTCCTGTCTGAATGGCGTCCAGTCGCTATGCTTTATCCATTCTCAACCTCACCTGCTTGATTAATTTTGAGTTTTTCTATATTTTGTTTTTCAGGAAAATGCTACTGACTCTACCTCTAATCAAGTCACAATCTGAACTCTTAAAAAAACATTCACAGTTTGCTTGATCCTATAAAATGAAGCAACATCTTTTATATAATTCATGCGCTGCCTCAGCTGTTTGTGCCGTGTGGTCATGAGTGAACGAAGGTCAAACAACAATCAAGATACAGGTTGTTTTTTTTGAAGTGTTTCTCAATGCATTGACTCTCCTGATTTAGTCTTATTCTGAAATGAGGCCGCAGCTGATTCAGTCTCTGAGTGGAATAAGGAGATGTATTGATTGTTGTTTCAAGGTTTTACAGGAGATGGCAGAGTTATAGCACTCGGGGCTGCGTCGGCTCTCCGCCAGGAAAAGGGATCCGGGCATCGTCAGCAATCTATGCTGCTGCTCCATAAACAAAGTGAGCCGGGTGGTGTTTTTTTTCTTTTTCTGCAAACAAACACAGTGCTCTCACTCTCCACAACAACACACACACACACGCGCAGCACAGCACACACAGGACAGACGAATCACATTACCCACATTACCGTAAATGTGGTTTTATTAATAATAACAGTATCTCTTTTAATGAACATTGCAGATACATAATAGAAAATAAATCAGAAACAGGAGAGACGTCCTCTCGAGAGTCGTGAAAGTGCCTGGAATAATTCTGTGCTATATATTGTCATTGTTATTCTCATCATCGTCATCATCATCTTTATCATCAAAGCCAAGTCGCTAGAAATGTTCAATTCATCATGAAACAAAAAAGGTGGATCGCCCCGCTTGAGAAATGCAAACATTTGTATTCGCACGGCGTCGCAGAGCAGAAGCGCCGATGCCAAACTCCTGTCGAAATCTCATCGACTCCACGTGTTAACCTCCAGTCAAGATTAGGATTTCTACTCTGAGAGGCCTTGTGAATAATGACCATTGGTTTCATGAGTATGGCTCGATTGTCTTCATCATCAATCACGCTATTGTCTTGATTTTATTTACACAATGCCATGTCATAGAGCACAACAAACTCCTCTGTTTAGAACGTAATCCATAGCTTACTTTTCACAGGGGGGAAAGGTCTGATTAAGGGTGGATATAAAGTAAAACAGGCCTGACCGCGATGATCTATTGGTTAAAGGAGGCTCCTCCTCAGAAATCACACAGCGGCAACACTTAAAAACCTTCAAATATTTCAAAGAAAACACAAACAAAACAGGCCTGTTCTGAATTATTCTGCAAGAGTCCAATCAAAAAGCAATAACTGAAGATTGCAACAATATAAAGGTTGGAAAAACATCCACAATTCTTCATTTATTGTCTACGAGTTCCTCACTTTTGCATATTTTATGGCACTAAATGAAACACCTCTACGTTTATGAGATGCTGCAGGTATCTTTAGTATGAGGTTAGTCTGGAGAAAAACAAATGAAATGGCACAGCTGCGCGAGGAGTGAGTGCACGAGCCGCCTTCACAGGTGAGAATAGCTCTTGTTTCGTGTGATTGGATGGAATCGTACTGATTGCGACGGAGAAAAAACAAGCAGTCTGTGAAGTAGAATGGTTCACTGTAGCTCGCTTTGGTCTAACTCTAAGAGATGCTCTAAATAGCATCTCTATTGAATGGGAACATATACTCCAGGAGCTGATTTGCCTTTTTACATACTTTTTTTGTCACTCTGAAGCATTAATTACATCATATTTGGAAGGGTTTCATCCTGGTTTTGAGGAGAGCACGCCCCATGATGATTATTGGTCAGAAGGTCAAAAAATATAATCAATTAGATCCTCTAAAATGTTACTTTTTTGATAATAATGACTAAACATTCAGAACATTTCAAGCTCATCATGAAGTCAGCGACAGTTCTACTGTGTTTCAGCTGTTTTTGGACTCATTGTGGTGTTAAATTCCTGCGTCCCGTCATCACAGCAGCAGGAAAAACCCCATTTCATAGAGCGCAACTCAACTGAGAAATCTTTTCCGTTGACAAGAGCGGTGGCAAAATAATAACAAAGCTGTCATTTAAGAGGAAATGAATAACAGAGATAATGGTTTAGCCCTGGACAGCCTTGTTTGGTCCTACAGAGGAAACCGGGTGCAGTAAATGCTTCAGGTGCCGCCGGATGTCAAGGCTCCTCCATCTGTACTGACATCATCAATAGCGGAGCTCCATCCTTGTTAAATCAACTGTGAATCTGCAATGACTGTTAAACCAGCAGCCTGCGGAGCTCCAATCAGCAGAAGTGTGTTTGAAATGTCAGAACTCCATGTTTTTTTTACGATGAAAACACAAAGCTTGTCTCTGCTGCGATGTAAGGGTAAGACGTTTAGTGAATGACCTATTGATTTCCGTGAGCTGTGCAGTTCCACGTAACAAAACTCTGTTTTTTTTTCATTATGTGTCCCCAAATTCCTTCTATCAGAAACTTTATAGGTATAACTTCTCTAAGCAAATATCCCTCAGTTACAAAAATAGACTTTTCTTTTTTCATAAAATAATACACATCATTAATTTTTCGGTGATATATTCATCTGTTAAGGTAAAGAGCAAGGCTGTCTTTTTAAAACGAAATGTTATCGTGAGAGAAACAGAGATGTGAAGCCTAGCACCATATTCTTCATATCCCCCTTCACAGATATGATGATTTCTGAAAGCGTTGGAATATGATCGATTTGGAAAACCCATCCTCTCTCCGCTCTCTGGATTCCATGTTTTGCATATTCTGGTTCAGTCCAGATTCCCAACCCCTCGCGGCAGCCGGTGGAGCCGAAATTCTGGCGAAATCCAAAATGCTCTCATCTCCCCGAAGGCTGCGACTTTGACGAACCCAAAAGCTTCATAAACTACACCAGCCGACAAATTAAGATAAAGGTAACAACGGTTTATCCAAAACATCTCACAGGCCATTGCTTCACTTTTGTACAAACTGAAACAGAATAAAAACGAAAAATAAAGAGTCCCAACTGATGTTAAAACATAAACGAGAAACAAGTCCCAAACACTGATGCTACAAAGAATTAGAAAAACGTATGTACAGGACCCTGTATTCCTTGACTTTCTGGGTAATTTATCGTAGGTGTTGGCTTGTGTTACGTGAGTGTTTATACAGGCATACAAAAAAAGTTCCCCTTGCTTCTTTTTTTTGTTGTTCAGTTTCAATAAAAGCTCTTATTGGACCAAAAAAAAAAAAAAAATCTGCCACCACCTTCGTCGCTAACGTGTCTGACGCGCCTCCTTCTGGTGTTTCCTGGTGCAAATTCAACAGCAGCAAGTAGCTTAGTGCCAATCAGGTCCATCTGGCTCTGATGCGTTCAGGGTCCAAGTGCCAGTGGTGAGTCGTCCTCGTGTTGGACATCGTCTAGATCTGCAGTCTATCCCGCCTGGCACTGTCTCTGTCACCAGATGACGCTGGATATACTGGTCTCCCTGGGCAGCAGCGGCAGCATGGCGTTGTTGCCGTGGGCCTCCTCCAGGCTCTGCTGGCGCGGCGACTTGGACTGCGGCCGCTGTCCGTTGATGAGGGTCATGGGGATGTTGCAGTAGGTGTGCTGGTTGCCTAGCGAGGAGAGCGGTGGGAGCGTGCCGCCGGGCGGCAGGTCGTAGTCGTAGCTACGGTAATAGTGTTTCTGCCTCATCTGGGTGTGGCAGGAGTTGTGGAAGGTGGAGCGCAAGTCCGGGTGCGCCGTCGCCATGGCGGTGGAGGTGGCCGCCGCCATGGAGATGGCCGAGACGGTCTGGAGCTCGCTGAAGGGGCCCTGCTCGCTGACGTCCAGCACCTGCTCGTGGGAGATGCTCAGGGGCTCCATGCGCTTGAAGGGCATCTCGTAGAGCAGCTGCTTCCAGAACTTGGAGTTGAGCTTGTTGCTGGACGGCCCGCGCCACTTGATGACCGTCAGCATCTTGATGGTGTGTTTGAGGGCCTCCACTTCCTGGTAGTTCATGATGCCGCGCAGCTCGGCGCACTCGATCAGGATGACCTTGATCTCGCCGGTCACCAGCATGTTGCGCAGCCTCGTCTCCAGCTCAAAGATGCTCCACCCCCTCCGCACGACATAGCTGGGCGTCATGACGATGATGAGTCGCTTGCTCTGGTCCACACAGCGCGCTACGTCCTCGATGTAGGCTGAATACAGACAAAGATACAGAGACGGACAGGTAACTTTTGTATACAGAGCACTACAAACAGAAGCATGCTCTCTGTCTGTGTGTCTTATTCTACTTGCTTGCATGCTGTATTTATTTTCTAGACCACTTTAAACGTCCATGAAAGTACACAGAGCTAATGGCTGATGGAAATATGACGAAACACATGACAGCGAATGTCTGAGGAACTCTCTTGGCCTCACAGCGACTGCTCACCAAACTACAAAACTTCAACGAACTTCAGACGGAGAGAGTGCGATTTTATTTTATCTTTAGATTGAAGTTGTTTAATTTAACCCTCAGAATCCCAAGCAGTTTTTGGCCGTTGACTCTCTGTCACATTTTTACTCACTGTGTGCTCATTTTTTACTGTAATAAAAAATCCTGCACCTCTGTGGATTAAGGACAACCACGGCAAGAGAAAGAGGTAACTCAATAACATCTCCTGTGCATTGTAACAAGGTTATAATGCTCTAAATCATAAAAAAAGAAAAACCGAACGTTAAATTTCTCAGACTTTTTAATTTACAAAAATCGAACAAATAAGAAATCACTCTATGAAACATATTTTCAGGTGCCTTCAAGTCTGAGGAACAAAAGAAAAATATTCCAGTGGCTCTACATACATGCAGGAGTAATTCTGCAGTGTGTATTCAGGCTGCATTAGGATCCTGCCAGGCAGTGCTCAGGATTCACTGCACTCATGAATTACAGAGAGGCAAGTGCACAAAGAAAACACAGAATTTGTGTTTTTTTACAGATTGTAGACGGAGCAAACGGTTTGTTTTTGGCTGATTTTTAAAGACAAGAGGAATTGAGCAACTTTGATGAAGAGTCACAGTTTTAAGTTAGATTTATGTTTAGATTTTGGTATTTGTCCAACATCACACGAGAGATGTTCAATGACCATCGAAAACTTGAAAATCTGATGACTTAAACAGTTTTTAAAGTTTATCGCTATGACAAGCGGTGTATTTAAGGCAATAATTGGAAAAAAATATATTTTTTGGGGGTCTGTGGATGGGCCCTGGGATACTGAGAGTTAAACATCAGATGAGCTCCATCATCTTAAATATCATCAATTCATTCCTCACTCTGGCATGAGGATGTTGACGGAGGAAACAGAGATGAAAAGATCTGTAATTTTCTATTCTATTTCAAATTTTTATTAATAGAACGTATTCGCACAGAACTACAGACAAAAACAAGAGGACGAGGATCACTTTGCACTTAACATAAAACATTCAAAGCCAAACAAGATACCTGCATCAACATAAATTTGTATTTTAACACCTGAAAATAAAATAACAGGACTGCACCGTAGATACAGGACCACGTTCATGCCTCTAATGAGCTTGGCTGCTTGCATAATAATGACTGTGATTAAATGTTTGCTAATTCTTGTCCTGGATGTCAAGGAGTGTGTGTGTGTGTGTGTGTGTGTGTGTTAATTGTGCATGTGTGCAGCTAATGCCTGTTTTAGCCTCTCTTGGCAGGGACAAAGACAGAGTGGCTCCTCAACAGCAGCTAGAACGGATTAACTGGGCTTCACTTTACAATCAAAGCTTATGACCCTCTTACGTGTGTGTGTTTGAAGAAAAATTGGGTTTCTATTTTACTCCCTCCCTCTCCCTTTAAGTCAAGAGTCTGATGTGTGTGTGAGTAAATAATAACGTGCAGGTCTTTAGGCGAACAAATGCCACGTCTCCTCTCTGTCCTCCTCTGCATGTCTCTCACAGTGAACTCCTTCCTCTCTGCCCGAGGCGTCGCGACGTGAGAGACCTGATTAGAGTAAACTCAGATCTGAAGTCGCCCTTTGCTTCAACATGACAAGTCAGTCTCTTTGCTGTTTGGTAATTGGTCCTCATGCGGTAATTCGCCACAATCCATCCCTAAGGCCAAAACTCCCCTGTAGGCTTCGAGGCCTGCTCAGTTTAGGTCGAACCAATCAGGCAAAAACAAGTTTTTCTTTTATCTTGTCATGAATAAACCAAACAGGAATGGATGAATGGACACTATATAATTAGCTAATGAGGCGTAGTTGCAGTTTATGTGTTCAATTGATTAAACAGAAAGTAAATCTGCCCTCTTGGTAACACATTACGCTCTATAGATTAAATTTCTCCTTTCAGAGACCTCACAAGCTTTACAATCCAAGTGCTTACACCTGAATTTTAAACACCATCATGATTCCAGATGTAAAGAGTCAAACTAGTTGTAGTCTGGTCTGTGCAGCCATGTGTAGCTATAAAATTTAACACAAAACAAAACTCTCTGAATGTATTTGTGGAACTGACAATTTGTTATGATGCAGTAAACTTTACAGATCTAATTTCCTACCCACACCAAAACACAAAAATTCTAACTAATCTTAATTGCAGGTCAGTGCTAATGAGAAAATGAAACAATTATGGTCAAACATTTAAATATTTATTTTTTATAAAGGCTTTATGAGTTGTAAATAATGGCTTTATATATGGTATCTAAAAGTAGCAAAGCCGAAGGAATTTATCACAACATGGCGACTGGAGTTTAAAAAAAATCTAAGGACTGGGCAATAAAGC
>JAQFJA010000017.1:10644484-10656707 GCA_029874485.1 Naso brachycentron
AATGTCACGTTTCATTTTGTGATTAGCTTCCGATGTGAGTCAGACAGATTTTCATCTGCAATAGTGGCTGTTTAAGAATCACATTAACAAATCCAGTGATCCCACATTACCTCACAACATCATGAAACTGCATCATCTATTATCATTGTCTTGATTGAAAGACCCCTAGTGACAGAAATTACATATTGTGCTTTTAATTTGTGACCTAAGGACATTGAAATATAAAAAAATTAACAATAACACGTCTATCTATTTAATTTGTTACTGCACTGAGAACAGTTGGAATATTAGTGGAACCAATTTGATTAAAAAAAAAAGAGAGAGAGATAGAAATACCCTATGGAATCTGTAATTAATGTAGTCTGTGGAGATCCATAGTATTTAATATTTTTTCAAGCAAAAAAGATACTGCTGATACATTTTTTAATGCTGTAGCACTTGAAACAGAAAATTAATAGACTGATTTTTCTCATGATTTTGTGTCCGTCGTTGTTAAATTCGATACCCCTCCTTCACATTATTTTCTGAACGCCCCAGGTGACAACAGCAGTGCAAAAAACACATTACTGAGGATCAAGACTTTCCTCTTCACTGCCATAACTCAATAAAAGATTATTTGTTGCTCACATTTTTTGCAACAACATCTGGGAGACAGTGAGCACACCACAGCACAAATACATGGCAGTTCAGTTACTTTATGCTAATTTTTAAGCAACACCTTTCCCATTTCTCTGGTATTCTTTCTATTTGATTCACTTTTTTGATATTTTTTAATCCTCTTTTCTTTGGGAAGTCTCTTGACCTTATTGTGCTCGCACTTCATTCATCTGATAATCTGATTATCGTTGCTTGTATTTTTAAAAATTTTATTTTACTTTTTAGGAGTCCTCTATTGATGCTCATAACTGATTATGCCTTCAAGGAGGGGCCCCAGTAAGAATGAACATTTTAGCTTTACTTGCCCTTCACTGTCTAATATTCTAGAAATAAAATAAGGGTGACGTGCACTGTCAGCATATAGTTCTGCTCTCAACAGTCCACCAAACAGCAACACTGTGACGCTTTTCCAGATGGCCATTAATTAGCTGAAAATCAACTTGGGTGTGAGTTTGGTAGCAAATCACACACGGCGTAGCACGCAGCTCATCTGGGCAAGTTCTTCACATGCAGATTTCTGGCCTGTAATCATTACAACTCCACAAAGCATGATGCCAGATTCATGTCAAATCAGACTGTACCAGAAGTGTTGAATGTAAAGTGGTT
Source organism: Naso brachycentron (assembly GCA_029874485.1). NCBI lineage: Eukaryota > Metazoa > Chordata > Actinopteri > Acanthuriformes > Acanthuridae > Naso > Naso brachycentron. The sequence continues at coordinate 10,645,748 of JAQFJA010000017.1, forward strand.
TAATTTCTTAAAGGGTTTAAAGCTGAATGGGCAATATATTTTAGTCACACAGAATTGTACTATGATTGTTGCTAAAATGTTAAATACAGCACTTTTTCCTTTTCAATCAGCACCACAAACAAGTCAAGTACTTGTTGATTTGTGGTTGGCCTATGATTACTAGCAAAACAGAATCCCAGCAGCGTCAGCTGTAGTTAACTTTGTGTTTAGTGTTGATTGAAAAATGTTAGCATGCTAGCATACCAAACTAAGATGATGACTATGTTAAACCTGTTATTTCTACTGAACCAAAGCATTATATGCTGCCTTCAAATGGAACTGGTACGGTCATGAAGTCATGTTGTGAATATGTGTACAGGAAAAGCTTGGCGTTCAGGCCATAATCGCATGAGAACAGTGTTACTAGGCAACGGTAACTTGGGCGCAAAAGATCTTTTGTTCTCTTCTTTGCTTTCTATGTGGAAATGTTGCATTATTACTTTGTGATTATACACCATGGGGAGAAACAAGACTTGAGACAACGAAGGTGATGAGATTAACAAGTTATCGACACTTGTCATGGCTACTTTTTGCCCTGAATGGGTCAATACATGCTCCGCCAATTCTGAAAACATCAGCAAACACGTCACAACTTTCTCATAAATTCAACTTAGGATTGTCGTGAATACCCTACGACGGGGAGGGCGTTCATATGGTCTGGTCTTGTGAGCACTGCTAACATAACCCCATTTGAAGACACCAACAGCATTGTTTTTGTGAGCATGTTAGCATGCTAATACCGGGGTTTAGCTCAAATCACTTGTTGCTAAGTTAAAAAAAACAAACAAACAAACCAACAAACAAAAAAACAGAAGTATTGTTTGGCTAAATCTATCCAATAACGTAGCAAATGCAGTTCCTATCGATGTTGGAAAAAGAGTTCTATCTCAGAAAAGTACAGTCAGCCAAACTTCTAAAAGGTTAGCAATGTCTGCTGTGGTTTGTTTGTGTTTGATTTTAATTTAATCAATAAAAACAAATCTGGATGAGTTCCATATGTTGATGTTTTCAAACTTTGTCCTTCTTTTCTTCCACTTTATTCCAATATGACCTGAACGCATCACAAGCCAAAACAAAGAGCCCCATGATGGGAAAACATCAACATGTCACTGAGCCAAATGCAGCATGCAAAGCTGTAATAACATCCAACTGTTTTCTGTACAGCTTCTCCTTTTTGCGTATTTTCACACCAAGCATCGCTGTTTCAACCATAAATGAAAAATTCATGTAGTTTTTTTCCCAACATAAAGGCACACGTGAACAATTACATGCAATTTTGGATTGTAATTCCATTTGTTGATCAATAAATGGAGCATAAATGTTTACATACCACCAGAAACCTTTTCCCATAAGACTTAAATGCATCATAACCTAAAACAAGGAGAGCTCCTCTGTGAAAAAGCAGCCAATTAGATGGCACCGCTGGACGGCCAACCAGCTCCAGGCAGAATGTGTTCCTGGCCGTCAGGATTTCACCTGATTTTGCAGTAAACAGACCTCTGCTTCCACTCAGGAGTGTGAGCCCAAAGATGGAGGTCACCCAAATGGAAATGAAGGCAAACACGCACATTGAACTGGACTTTCCATCTGCTGTTCTGCTCTGCTATTACTGCCTCCATTTATATTTAAGTGCAAAGTAATCGTAGATCACTGATGGATGCGAGGCCTGAAGTGGGCACATATATTGTACATGATAAAGAATGTATAGCTATCTACATTATTAAACAGCCACATAAAACATTCATGAATATCATTTAAATGATAGCGCGGTAGTGAATAGTTCCTTTTATTGTTCCGCTTGCTGATGTGTGGTCACACGGTTGTGTTAAATAGGTGTTTACTAGCTCAGCCCCAGGCTCCTTTGCTGCTTTGAGGAGATTTTAAACACCTCATGAATTTATTATGTTGTTCACGGTGTGGTACAACGTTGATGATGTTGGTCTTGAAAATAAGTGCATTCAATGGATTTAATGAGTTAAGATTTTTCCTGCATTTTGTCTCCCTTCTTTTGTAAATTTTTACTTTATTAGAAACTGGATGTGCCATAGATTTGTTTCCTGAATTTAAACAATCAGTTTATTTTGAAAATCTCACTTGATCTCGCTCTCCTGAACTCGCTCCTCGTCCAGATCTTCGATGAACTTCTCCCCCTTCATCCAGTAGATGAGCGGACTGACGTCTCCGCCGTATCCAAAGAAAGCTCTGCACGTCAAGTTGATGGGACTTCCTGCAAGAGACAAGAGATAGGACATGAGGTAACGCTGCATGAACATGTGTAAGGATGTCGACGATAAGAGGTACTGATGATAAACATGGTATTTAAAAATGAAACTGTGTTAAAAATACAAATAAAGTCATATCGTAGTGCCCCTTAAATGATTCCTGTTTCTTTCTCTTCATGTCTCGGCAAAGTAGATGGCACTAATGCACCTCAATACTGGCTGCCACCCATCACAAAATGGCAAAATTTATTATGTCTATGTTCTCTGTTTGTACACGTTTGTGCAGTTATGATTACAGACTCCCTACACTTGTATTCTGAGTGTAATTTAAGCCCAATAAGACACATAACACACTATTAACAAAGCCGAAGACTCACTCAGACATTTTTTATTTTTACCGTGATAAAAACCTTGTCACGATTTTTAACCAATGATAACCTTGTCGTCAAAAGCTGATATCGTGACAGCCCAAGTCTGGAGACCATGTTGGAAAATTCAGTACTTAGGATGCATATGTTGCATTATTTACCGACACTGCAAACTGCACATGCAACATACATGGAACCTATTATCATTTTGTACAACAGGTTAATGCAAAGAGCTGACAGAGCACAGAAGCATTCCTCTAACAGTAATCAACAATATTGCAAAACCGGCAAGGGGAACCATCAGACAGAACCCATGTTTCCATTAATTAGGAGGTGAATTTTAAGCAAACTTTTGAAATCTTGGAAAATAGGAAATGCAAATTAGGAGTGTCTCCAACAACTGGTCTGGAGTGAATAATTTAGGAATAGTTTGATCAGAACATGACGGTATAGACAATGTTACACATGGCTGTAATAAAGAGTGGAAAAAGTAGAAGTACCAGACCGGAAACAGACATGGTAGCATTCTGTTGCAGTTTTCCATCTAATGCTGAGGTCAGACTACATGATGTTAGTCCAATAATAGCCCGACTGGGAAGATGTAGGCTGTCGAGTGGGCTCGGAAACAATCATTGAGCATTGGGTGCGAAAGTTGATCATTTCAACTCGCGTAGTGTCATAATGGACGACAACTAACGAGGCATCTAGGACGCCTCACAACAGAAAGATTAGCATGTTTGATTTTTTGTTTACCTCCAACAACGTCTTGTCAGTAGTAGTAGTAGTCAGTGGCGAGCACTTGCCGGTTTTTGAGCGCTGGGGGAATATTCAGAAAGACGGCATAATCAGCTTCTTGTGCTAATGTTAGCCTACTATTTCTTTTGGGGAGCAGAACCAGCAGATAAATATTTGTTATGACACAACTTATTCAAAACAGCTGTTTCCATGTCCCATTTTGCGCATTAACTGTTTTCCGACAAAAGCAAAAACCACCTCAAGCATAATAGCTGATTTTTTTTCTTCTGAATTTTGCATTTCCCATTTCTAATGCAATATTTTAAAAAGTGCATCAAATACGTTTATGGAAACATGGCTAATGGTAGCTTTCAGAAGAAGCTACCAACATCAAAACTGTTCTTCAACCTTCAAAAGTGCCAGATTCGTGTGATGCCGCCATTGGTTTTAAAATTCAAGGTCAAAGCATCAAATACATCAACTCTCTATTTTATCACATTTGCCTCCTGACATCTACTGCACCAAGACCACTGTTGTTTGAATCAATTTCTTGTTGTGTGCCACAAGCATCAGTTGATGTCCATTAAATGACACAATGCTCGAAGATGTTACTGATATGTTTGCACTAAAATCTGATTTGCGCTAGCTGAGACATAGCCTTGTGGTTTTTGTGCTGCCATTAAATTCCACCTTAAAGCCACTTGCTTTCCCCACATTATCCCAAAAGCATTTGAATTAGTGTTGGTTGGTTCTTGGCTAGCCTTCAAATGGCCAGCAACTGACATGAAAAATAGAAAAATAAAAGATCACATTTGTGCTTTCCCCCTTTGCTCTTAGGAGTGGATATCTCGTCATACAGGATACTGCATCAATGAGTACCAGCCCAAACACCAAGACTTACATCTGCTTCCTGTTATTACACCTTTTCTCTTTCCAGACTATAATTTTTTACCACCCTCCAAAACCTCCATAACAGCCTCCTTGATTCCATCAATTCCCAAAACAATCTCTCACTCTCAGAGGTACCATCTTAAACCATCCAAGACCTTTTTTTTTTTTTTTTTTAAATTCCCCGACGGCCTCTTAAACTTTAAAACACTCCTTTGAACACTCCTTCACAGTAACTTTGCAGCACTGCTGTACCTTCATAAAAGCTCTTATACTCCTCAGCAGCCCTCTTCTGTGTCAGACCTCACTTTTAGATTTCAATCACTATATTCTGCAGGAAGTACTTTTTAAAAATCAGATGTACAGCACAGCTTTTAAGGATGGTGATTTGCACAATTAATGAATTCCTAAAGCTTGTACAAAATTCTCAGTTCATGCTAATTTCACTCTTCTATTCACACTAAGCCGGAGTTCAAATTGCGCATTATTAATTTAATTGTACTTGTATTCTTGTGGAGGTGAGAGGAAGCTGGCTGCCCTTGTGGGACCACTGAACTCGACTGTGACAGAGTCAACCTTCATTCCACAAACTGCACAGATGTTTCACACATGGCTGTCAGTGTGTTTGTGATGAATACAATAAGTGATGTGATATATAGCTAGAAGAGGTCAATGCTGCAGCACATCCGCTTGACTGACTCCGCTGGTTTTGTCAGGTAAACAGAACTTTTTAAAAATCCTGTTCAAGGGCTTGCAAGTGCAAGTACAGCAAGGAGAGGTTATGTGATGAAGACTGCACAGCGATGGTGTTTATTCGGCAACCTTGGCCACCAATTGAGGGCAAGGAAGTACTAAGAAACGGCTAAGCAGAAGCAGAAAACAACAAACTGTTGTGAGACAAAACTATAACATATCATAAGGCTTTCAGATACTGTCCCAGTGAGAGAAAGGAAAATGAATGATAACTGACGGACAAAACGACAGACATTTGTCTGTAAAAAACAAGCGTGAGTTTGAGTTTAAAAAAGGGACGGGGCTAAAGTGTAGGGACAGGGCAAGCCATGACCACTGAAAGTGTGTGTGTGTGTGTTTCCAGAAAGCTTGGCCACGCTACATTGTCTCTTTAGAAGTTTTTCGCCTTTTTATTACAGGCCACTCCCACTGCCACGCCCCATTTTATGCCAATTATTTAGCTGTCCTTTGGCTCAAAAAATGCAAGTCTGTGAGTCAATTGGGAAGTTATGTGTGATTTTGAAACAGGCCACAACCATTTCCATCCCCACTTTTAGCCAACTGGCATGGACACAAACACACACAATGAATAATAATTAGTGACTAGAGCGGCTTTAAATTTTGAATTAAACTTCCACATACTTTGCACACATAGTAATGGCTAAACTTATCTATGCTACTTTGGCCAAATATCTCAAACACCTTAAAAAAAACTTTTATAAGATGTTGATTCTTGAGAGCATCTACAAATTTGATGACAGTCTTTAAGTCTGACGTAACACCTTTTAAAAATATCATATCTGAGTCCATGCCCCTTCTTTTCAACATGCCACAGTGCTGCCCTGTGTTGTTTTAACAGACCTGAACGAGAAAATAACAATCAAACTTTCATTTTGCTGCATCCCTAACAATAAGAAAGACAAGAGAACATGGCTGCAGTTGATAAAGTACACAAATGAAGAAAAAGTTTTGGCTTTTTTACGAGTGGGTGCTAAGGTTAGCTAGCTAAGGCTAGCATCCATTCACTTAAATGAAACCAACCTTGTGAGAATGTCTCTCATAAGAGTTAAGGTTTTTATATAGTTACATTGTTAGGGATACAGTAATCCTAACTGGCTGATAGTAGCCTATCAGCTGTGCTCTTGCTTGGTTATGACAAAAACACAGTTCAATACGTTATAATCTTTATCAGACGTATGTGAACAGGTTTGGTTTCATTTAAGTGAATGGATGCTAACGTTAGCTAGATAACCTTAGCACCCACTCGCTAAAAACAAAACTTTTTCTTCATTCACCTAACACACTTTATCAACTGCAGTCATATCCTTTTTCTCTCACTGTTAGGAAAGCCACAAAATGGAAGTTTAACTGCTATTTTTTAAACTCAGATCTGTTTAAACAACACGGCACACAGCTCTGTGGCATATTGTAAAGACAGGGCTCGGACCGGCATTTTGAAAGGGTGTTAGCGTCAGACTCAAATAAATAAATTCCAGTTCGCAAATGCAAGACTGGAAGAGGTCTAAAAAATGGAAAAAGAAAAGTCGACTATCAAGACGTTTGAGGTCATTTTTCTGAATTGGAAGGAAAGTTGATGTCCAGATAGGCTTCCTGGGATGATGAGAGCTATAAGAACAGAGGAGGAGAGTGCACCGAACACACATATCACAAGACAAACCCCCTGCCTTCACACCAGCAGGAGCTCTCCTCTCTGCTCGGCTCATTCTGAACACACATCCTATGTGACTGCAGACAGATAAACCCATTTTAACACTGTTTCCTCTCTCTTCCGTGGATTAGAGACCTCTCAGTCTTATCACACACACGCTGCAGCCGTCGGCGCATCCACGAGTGTGTGGCCTCTGCTGCGACAGGCTCACCAGGGGGAATAAAAGAACCATATCATCAAAGTCTAGGAATGACTCTGATCCATAAAAAAAACGGCCAGTGATCAAGGGGGCTCCACTAGTTTTGCATCCAGGAAGGCAAAAAGGTGATTCAGCATCTCTTCATTAGCACTCCTTGCTCATTGGCCCTGTAGCGAGGACTCAGAAGTCTGTGAGATGGGAGATAACTGTGCCGTATAATTGGGTAACTTGCTAGTTCAAAGATAATAGGGATTTTATTTTACCAAGGCCCCCTCTAATTTGGCCCTCAAGTGCAGTCTAGCATGCTCAGATGATAGCTAAACCGTTAACAGGCAAAATCTGGTTTAGAGATTCAGAAAAGGGCCCCAAGTTGAAGGACGGTTTTGCATTTTGTCCCACAGCTGAACGGAAAAATTGTCCGCAGCTGAGACACAATGGATGTGTGTGTGTGTGTGTGTGAGGGGGTAAAAGAGAGGGAGAGAGTGTGTTTTGAGGACACTGGGATCTATCCTGGACCACACACACACATTTGCACACATTGCGATGCTTCCTAGCTCCACCAGGGGTCTCTGTGGTGCTACATAGCAGGACGGCCGGTGTGCAGGAGGAGCACATAAAACAACAACAAAAAAACAAAACAAAACACACCATTTTGACAGGTGTAGACAACAGAGAAAGGAAACACGGATCCTTTTGTGTGCCACCTTTGATGTCAAGAGGCTTCACCCATGGATCCAAACAGCATGTTGTGTTGTAGCATTGACAGCTCCACTGCTGTGCTGACAACAGCCGCGGTGTCACTCTCTCAGATTTATTCCAAGGGGCTCTACATGCATATGGCTGGATGTTGTTCCCTTAACGACGGCGTGTTAATTTGTGGCTGCTTAACTGTGAGCAGCTAAGTTTGGGCGATTATTTGAGTGCACCTATCCCAATATTCAAATCCCAAACTCTGGTTTTGGTCACGGGGGTAAAGTAAGTCCTAATGCGATTGTCTCCTCTCTCTTATCTCCCTTCGCCTCTAGAGCATCTCGCTCAGTGGCTGTGGCTGCAGGACGGAGACGTCAGCAAAGATTTTGTGGCCAAGCACAGAGACTGGAAGCTATGAAAACAGGAGACAGCAGAGAGGAGACCAAAAAAAAAAAAACAAAACAACAGAGAAAGAGACTTTGAGAGGGAAAGAGAGAGCAGGCATGTATGCATTTCTGCACCTGAGTGACTGAGCTAAAGGTTAGCATGAAAGAAAGAAGTTACATGCATGTGTATGTGGCATTTAGTGTAAATAAAACAAGAGCTACACAACAAAAGAAACCATTCTTCATGGAGAATTGAAAGACTTCTCAGTGTGAATGGGGCATCGAATTGCCCTTGTGCACTGAAGATTACATAGATAACAATGAGCGCATCCATATGCACTCCATGTGAGGGTAATACCAGCATTTTCCATTCAGATACAAACAATCCAGCTCTTGAGTGGGGAAACCTTTCTCTTTTTTTTTTTTGCTTTTAAACAGCCTCAGCCTTGAATAAATTCAGCCCTGCAGCTAGCAGAAATGATACTTTAGAGGAAAGAGACTAAGCCTTTTTAAAGTTTTTTTAATTTTTATTTTTGGGAAGGTCATTTGCAATCGCGTCAACAATGTGGACACAATTAGCCTCCTGTTTTATGTTTTTGGTGAGATGTAAAGCAATGGAGCCGGCAATTAACGTCGAATAATGCTGCACAAGAACAGCACACTCTTAATTTGGTCATCTGAAAGCAATTTGAGGCACTACAAGCTGGTTTTACACAATAATCATCAGCAGAGCAAGGGAATCTTTATAGGTGTGACCAGGCTGACACCCTTACTAACATTGGTGGAGGCACAGAAACTGGTGTCTCGTGGTCACTCACTCTTGTGATCTGCTTACGCAGGCATGACTGTAGTGAAGTAAAACACCCTGAGGACCAAGATAAAATAAGCTTTTTTTTATGCAGTGCTTTATCACTAAAAAATATGGACCAGTTAATAAAAAAATGTGCTTTTATTTTTGATAAAAACTTAAAGATAACGACATGTAAAACACAAAAGTCAAAGGTGTCCTTGTTCTGCTTAGGATGTTTACCTATATGAGACATCACATCGTGTTTGTCCAACTTCTTTCACAGATTCCTTTTTTATATACAGCATATGAAAAATTGGGTGAGTTTTCAATAATTTCTTTGAGGAAGAATTGAGAAGAAAGAATTCTTTGAATTAATTGCTGAGAACTTGTACACAATGTAGAAGCGCCTCTCACTGAATGTAACACCAATAAAAACAGATAAGAGCCACAAAAGAGACAAAATAACAAATAAAGAAACAGATTATGCTGCTGACTTGTGCATTGTTGGAACAAACATATATGAAAATTTGGGCCTTTTTAACGGCTGGCTTTGTTGCCACGTTGCATTACATAAAAGATAAGAAACAATTTTCCTGCAGTTTATTTTGGTCACAAGCCTTCTTACTAGTTTCAATACTGGTTGTGTGGGGTGAGCGATCTAAAGTCTGTGGTTGCCATGGTCACCCTTGGCCACCCCTCGGCTACGCCCCTGTCAATAGAGGCTGAACACTGTGTGAGATAACAGAAAAAAAGCACCAATACCTGTAATTTAGTAGCTGTTTTGGAGCTATCAATCATATAAAACGAGTGAGAAGTCAATTAACAGCTCAGAAAAAGGGAAATTTGAATCTAAAATGCCATGACAACAGTGCAAAACCTGCAAAAAAATGTGTGAAATGATCAAAATCTCCAGAATTCCAACTAAATAGACTTTTGCCCATTTGAAACAGTGTTTCAACAAATAGTCAACGGTTACATAAAGCATTCTTGATTTCTAGTTAATGTGTAAAAACACACAGAAACACAGGCACAGTCAATGGCCCAAAGGTGGATGTATATTAGAAACTATTTATGATCTGTGCAAACATAAAACCCAATTTAACATCAATTTAGACTGAGATCACCTCCGAAACCAAAGCAGTGCCTCTACTGTACCTCTCTCTGAGGAATGCAAAGGATGATTTATTCAAGAAAAACTATTAAAAAATGAATGAAGACATAACAGATGCTTCCTTGAAGAGCACAATGACTCACTGAATAAGTTTGACAGGTGTGAAAATGTTTAACAGTCACATTCACCAGATCCTTATGCAACTATATACCTGCGGAAGACTTTGGAGAGATGTGTGCTCTCCAGACAATGCAGCTATCCTGATGGCTCATGGTGGAACAAAATCGCACAATCACTATTTGTTTTGGGGTTTTCGTTGAATCAGTGCACACCTCTGGATGTATCAAGGGTAAATAACTACTAATTGAAGGTATTTCTTCAATAATAAAAAGTCCTAGCCTGTTCGATTTGGACAAGACAAAGCACAACCAAAACCCCTTCACAAAATGTCAGAATAACACTTCAGTCACTTCTGGCACCGTCGAAAACCTCCTCTTTTCTCACTTCATCCAGCTGAAATGATATTCCCTCTACTCTCTAATTAGTCCTTCCTTTAATGCAACAGTCTGGGCTCAACATAAAAGGACTTGGAGATTGCCCTGTAGCTTGTGATCAGCAGGATAGCGAGCGACTGATCTGGACTGAGAAGAAGCCCAGGAATTGAATCAAGCAGATAATATGATTGTCGATGGCGATGGGGGATTTCCCAGATTCGGTGGGGCATCTGGGGGGCGTGGAGCGCTTCCTGAAAACATTTTGACAAGCCCTGAATAATGAGCTAGTGTCAATTTACCTGCTCCTCCAGCAAAACATCCAGGCAGCGAAGGGTTACATGAGAGATGGAGCCCTGTAATTGCAGTGGTACCCAGTTGCATCGCCGCCGCCAGATGTGGTGGTTTAATTGTCTCTCCATTCAGCATTCATTTCGATTGTTTATTACAGCCCGAGCCTCTCCCATCATGCATTTTACGGCGGCCATTGACTCTGCTTTGTTCAGTATTCATTTAGCTGCGTCCCCCTTGCGTACGGTCAATCTCCTGTTATTCATACATGGCCCTGCACCTCATTATCACTAAGCAGGCAAACGGATGCCCTGTTCCCCTTGATTAATGCAGGATAGGCAGATAAAAA
>JAQFJA010000017.1:10668907-10679003 GCA_029874485.1 Naso brachycentron
CACACACACACACACACACACACACACACACACACACACACACACACACACACACACACACACACACACACAGGATGATTCAAGTTCAGTGATGCACAGGGAGAAAAGAAAATGTGTCACTGTATGTTTGTTACGCAATACAATACTGTACTTCCTCCCACAGGGCAGTTCCTCATTTGCTTGCCCTCTTTGGAAAGTTCAAAGGTCAGACGCTGGGATTAAGTGTCCTGCTTAAGGGCACTTCAGCGGGTGATTTCTTGAACTGGAGCTGTGTGATCTTTGCTTTGTTTCCAGGCCACCCTGCTGCCACACATCATGCCCTGTTATTGTCTGTTTTCCCGTGTGTGTTTGGCGACAAACCGTATCTGTACCAGCCCATATCCCCCCCTTAGGATGCTTGCACACATCAAAACATCCCCCGGCAACGTGCTACACATGCACCTAAGCACATATTGTCTATCTCTGCGTCACACTTGTGCACAGTCTCCATCCAGGCCCGCAGGCTCTCGGCTGTTTTTTCCGTTAAAAAAAAAAGAAGAGCAGGTTAAAAAAAAGGAGCCCAGACAATTTAACTCTCACGGCTAATTGTCAAACATTGCGGTCAAAATGGAGGTTATAAAAGCAGCAGACTTGCAGCGGAGTAACCAGGTGTGAAAGTCTCTGAAATAATATTCAAGACATGCTGACTTGCTTAAACATTACTTGGTAGGAGAGTCAATAGTTTCAGATAGAGAAGCACGCTGGAGCTTAATTACTAAGTATTGTATCTTGCTGAGCCCTCGAAATTAAGTTTGTTTCATTCGAGGCAAATCAAACACTGAGTGCAGTGAATGATTAGCTACGTACAAAGATGTAAACGCACAGAGGGTTGTCAGTATATGTGCATCATCTCCGTTCTGATTGCTGTTTCCGACTCAGCGGCGATCCATACCTCCTCGTGTCTCATTAGATCAGTAGATAAACAGCAACAAGGTTTCATTTTCTACAAAACCTTAAGAAAACCCTGCATTTACCTCTCACTGCGAGGGACGACTGCGAGGAAGCCGAAGATACTCGACAGAACTGCAGGAATAATGTGCATAAGCTGTGCCAAGACGCGTGGGAGGGAAGGTGGGAGGAAGAGGAGGCGCAGCTTATAGCAGCACTCTGTTTCAATCAACAGCGGCTTTGGGTTCTGATCCTGAGTTGGAGTCGGTGTGAGTAAGTGCAGTAAGAAAGATGGCGAACAGTAAAGACATGACAGTTTTAGATGGATCATGTGTTTGTGTTCACTATCCAAAGACATTTAAATACTACAAAATCTTTGCTGACTTCGTATGGAACACTTAAGACATGGAGCTATATTTGCTGGATTCTGTCAAAATAAAAAGGCATTTTCAGGGAATGAGAGTTGACTGTGTAAGTTAAAGATCCAGTGTGGTAGATTTATGGGGGTGTATTCTTTAGAATATAACAGCAAAAGGAATACAACATTCACAGGGATGTTTTCATTAATGTTTAATCACCAGAATGTAAGAATTGTGTTTCCATGATCTTAGAATGAGTCTTTTATACCTACAGAGGAAGCATTTCCTCTTCCATGGAGTCCATCGTGTGCAACACCATGTTTCTAAAGAAGCCCAGAATCAAGCACTAGCTCTATAGAGAGCACCTTTTAGGGGCCATCTTGCATTTTTTGTGGGTTTCACACCCAACATCAAACTTTCTGCATGCTACATTGAGGATGGTGAGGGGATATTTGGTCGGATGGAATCTGCAAGTGTCCAGACTAGCCTGGTAAACCAGATCTATAATTCAATTTGCGAATACATTATCTTCATGAAATGTTCTGGTATTCCTCCCATTCACTGTGATTCCCACCCGGCCAAAACAGGCCGGGCCGATCACAACTGTTTATCTCAAATTGGGCGGGCTTAATGTGATGACTCATTGAGGAGCGCCGAAGAGGCAGCAGCTCCAGCCTGTGTATCAGGTAGCCAACAGGAATAGTTGGTAGCCTAGAGACAGAAGAGTGGTGTGGCTGACGTTACTTTTCCACAAGTTGTTAAATGATCACATGGATGATGCGATATTGCGTTGAGATATTTGCTATTTATATTAGTTTTAGTGCCTTTGTCCAGTGTTTTTTAACGTGTTGTGTTGTGAGTCTCAAGTCAACACCACACACAGTGGTAGAAAGATTCCTACTAAAGACTCCTGTTATTCCCTGTGTCCAGTAATCCCATAAAAAAACAGTACTTGTCGGGTTGCCGAGGTTGTTATCCATCTTGTTGAAACTTTCCTTTTATTTATTATTGCGTAGTTTTCGGTTCGCCAAACAACATGGCGCTGGCTTGCCTGGAGTGCGAGGGGAAAGACAGGGTAAACAGCTCTTAGAGGTCGTATCCAGAGGCGGTTTTGTCTGCATCTATTCGTACTGCCTTTTGGAAATGAACAGTGAATCGAGAGATATTAGTCTGGCTGTGCCAGCAGGGACAGGTCAACTCACCCATTCCTATTTATGTATCTATTCTTATGCATGAGCATGTATATGGACTGATTTAACAAGGCTTAGAGTGCATGTGCGCACTTACAGTCTACATATGTCCTCATATTGCGCTTCTATATTTATTTCTACGCATATGTTTTATTGAATGCAGTCTCTTTTGCTTGTCGCGACATCTGCACATCATATTGCATCTTAGAACTTGTTTTTTCAATCAGTTATGCACTGTGACATGTCTTTTTGATGGTTAAATGCATAGGGACTACAGATAATTAGCTGTAAGGCTAGAATCCAGTATCTTTAACAATGTTACCAACGTTCATTAATGTGCACTGTCCCTTTCAAACAAACAACTAAATAAATAAGATTGGTCATACATACACACAATAAATCATACACACTGGAACTTTCAGACAGAATGTTTCAAAATGAAAATGAGTTTTGTCATCTCAGTAAATGGCAGATTCATAACGTGTAATCACACCCTATCCCATCTGGTCATGACATCACAGCTAGTCAAGCCAAGTACGACAGTGGTTCTAAACTCCCCTTTTGGAGAGTGCAAAGGGAGCAGTGTCCAAGACTGTGTGTGACTCTGTGATAAAGTCAAACAGGAGGGCCAAAAACATAATTGGCCCCCAGCACCGTGCCCACAGCGACAGCATTCAGGCCTCGGTCCAGCAGCTCTGGACGGACTTTAGAAGGACCCCTCCAACATCTCAGATCATGTCTGTTTGTGTGGCTGCATTTGCATTCACACTCATCCTGCCCGAGTCTGAGTTTTAATGGCTGTGTTACTCAGTGGGGCGCTGTTGGGTTCAACTACACATCTTTGGCTCTCAACAAAACATTCAACAGGAAAAGTTGTCTAAATTACAGGGAGCCAATTAAGAAAGCGATGGGTGGTAAACACAATCAAAGGCAACACGTCTGCCATCTAAACCCATCTTCAAGGCTTAAGTCTTGAATACCTACAAAATCATTCGCTGCGTTTATTTTTTGTGACAGACAGAAAGAATCGCACTGGGTGTTATCACACTGGAGGAAGAGTCTCACTAGATTTGAACAACTAGCAGTTGCTGAGAGGAGGTTTCCCGCTGTGACGAGTCTCTGTTTTTTCACAAATCTGCTGTGAATATACACAAGGAGGCAAGCTGGCTTCCAGTAGGACAAAATATACACAGCTGTGTGCATGATTCATGCTTTTACTGAATGTCTTTTATTGCACTGCACCTTTTCTCTGTGGGACAAAGCAAACTAAAAGAAACATAATTTGGTTTTAAGGAGATGCTAAGGCCCAATCCTATTTCACCTCTTGCCTCTACCCATCTGTTTTGAGCATTAATGTTTAGGCACAGGGGTGTCCTGACTCTTATTAAGATGGAGGGGTAGGGTGAAGTGTTATGCCGAGGTCAGACTACATAATATCAGCCCGATATTAACCCAACTGGGAAAACGTAGGGTGTTGGGTGGTCTCGGAAATGATCAATGAGCATCTGGTTCAACATAAGGGTGTCCTAATGGACGACAACTGATGCTGCATCTAGGACGCCTCACGACAGAAAGACTAGCATATTTGATTTTTTGTTTACCTCTCATGACGGCTTGTCAGTAGTAGTAGTAGTCAGCGGCGAGCGCTTTCTTGCTGGTGATGTCACGCATGTTGTGAACTGCCAATGATGATAAATCAGGGAGCAATGTGTGGTCTGTAATGTCTCTCAGCAATGACATGGTGAAAATGCATGACTCTTGAATCGCCTTATCTGACACAGTTAAAATTTTGACAGACAAAAATATCTTGTAGTGTGACCTCGGCATAAGGGCTAAATTCAAACGAAGATTTTGACAAAGGTGACCAAAAAAAATTCACAAATCAAGTATCTTCTTGGTTGATAAATGTTAAAAAACTATGAAAACAGTTGCATACTCCACTAGATCATAATTTGTGTTCAAGCGCTTCATTCAGTCACTGAAGGGAATATACACAGCACACTTATATCAGCCCGTTCAGAAGACGGGGGGACTTTCTATTTTCTGTCATTAACTATGGCCGATATAACCATTACTGCTGCACTGTATCAGTTGTGGAAGTCCCACACATGTTGGAAAACTTAATGCCATTGTGTCTGTGTTCATAACATCATCTCATTAACCAAAGTGGGGACATCAGGAGGAAGGGGGGCTTGCCATCTCCTGAGCTACGTCCAATAAATTAAAAATTTCTACACTGTATCAGTTGTGGAGGTCCTACACGTGTTGGAAAACATACAGGAGAATTTAGGTTTTTTTTTCACATTAAGCCTTATAATAAGAATATTTACGATCATACATGATGTTCTGCAGCATTATTATGATAAACGGTGCAATCCTAAGAGCTAGAGCTTGTTGCTGAGGACACAGGTGGCTGAAACCAGCTGAAAACTGGAGGAGCATGTGCACTCAGCCAATCTGTCGAAAAACATGATAAACACTCGTTTTAAAAGACATTAAACTCTAAAACAGTCGTTTGTTTGTGTCGTAAAGCAGCTGAAAGAGCCATTTCCAGGTTATATATCTGTGTTAAACTTCGTGTTTTAGTGTTGGAACATGAGAGGACCAACTATAAACATTTGGCGAGCAGTGACGTCAGCAGTGAGCTCCAGCTCTCAGAACTGTGCCATGCTGTGGAACCTTGTATATTATCGTAAATATCCTTATTAGGAGTCTTAACGTGCAAAAGACTGAACTTCTACTTTAAGGACGTTGTGTCTGTGGTCATAGCATCATCTAGAGGTGTATAAAATCGTGTTGTACAGCTCCAGCAAAATAAATGTCTCGTCCGTTCACATGAAAGCCATCGCAGACTGATGACATCGCGTTCTTGAGGAGGTGTCCCATTTCGTAGGGGTAGATTTCAACCACTATTCCTTTTAACTCACCTCTGATGGGCAAAGTTAAGGGGTAAAAATGACAAATGGGATTGAGCCTAAGTGTGTTATATATGAAAAATTAACAAGATAAATGATGGATTTTTTTAATATTTGCTGATATCTAGACTGTTGTACTGATTAAAAGGAATCAAAGGAGATCAAACTGTTAGAACTGATAAAGTGATGATTTTGCCATTTTATGTTACATAACAGAAAAAGGTTAGTTTTGTCACATGGTCAATCATGCAGTTATTCACTCTCCCCCATGGATGGTGTTTTTCTACTCTGAGCTAAAGCCCCTGAAGGACAGTGCGCATGAAACTGCCTGTCAAGCATTCTTGGTCAAAGTCTGGAAGAGACAATGTGTGCTAGAGATAAAAAAAGAATGGAGAATCACAGAGAGGTGCCATACCTGAAGGGACAGAACTAATGAAGCAGGTAATGAATGAACCTGCTTCCTAAAACATCAGCAAGCACAGCTGGAGCATAATGGACTGCAAAAACAAATGAGTCACTTATCAGATAGGTTGTGTCTCGCCCACCGATGGTGTTGGCGTAAATACCAAAAACTATTAATGTCCAACTCATTATAAAAGAAGACAAATAGCTCTTTGATAAACGGAGGAAGAGAGACGGATGAGTATTAGGCAGTTTGCAGACCTTTTACAGATGGAAATTTAAAATGAGTCATTTTCGCTAATGTTCTAAGAAACTGGCGTGAGCGAAGTCTGTTTTGAAAGTGTTAATGTGTGTGTGTGTGTGTGTGTGTGTGTGCGTGCGCTGACTAGGGCCGTACCAGATGAATGCTGTGAAGCTTCGTTTACAACATTGACAACTGAATTCTCAATTAACATTTGATTGCGTCAGCCACTGCACTACTGAATGCATTGCACGGCTTTGAGCATTGTGTGAACTGGACGGGCAGCCAGCGGCTGATGATGATTACACCTGAAAGAGAGTCGGGGCAGACTGGAGCGTCTTAACACCTCGAATCACAGCAGATTCTGCTTTGATTAAATTTGGGGGAGTAAAAAGAGGACTCAAATTATCAAGCTCTAAAACTCCTGCAAGAATTAAAAAAAATGCAAACATATTTTAAGTTGAATGTACTGAAAGTAAGTAAGTTAAGACACATAACAACCTCAGTGACCTGCAATGTACTGCTTTTACTATTAGAGCTGCTGTCTCAGGGAGGTCTCGAGAGATAGTAGCTGCCTCTGTTAGCGCTTAGTTCGGGCCTGCTGCTGAATCTACTAAATGATAGTGTGATTTAATTCAAGCAAAAAACACCTAATTGTTTTTTTCGTGATGCTTGGCAGGCCAGAATCTCAATCACAACACAAAATAACAGCATTTATGTGATTATTGAACAGATTGTGATGTCTGCTTAAGGTTAGCTGAATAGCCAGGCCCACAACATATGCCATAAGGTCAATGTCAACGTTGGTTGGTTTAAGGCTGCTCTAATAGTTTTATACTCAACCTGATATCACGCCTACTAGGATTCATAGTCTGCAAAGAAACCCTGATGGAGTGTGGCTAGACCCATATCAGGAAGTGAGTTATGGGTCTGGTTTACCTCGTTCCAAAGCTCCTCCAAGGAAACAAAAAATATACAAGTTTTCTTTCCATGATAATGGACACTTTCGAAAAGTTACACAAACTTGAAATGTATTTCCCTGAATATATTTGACAATTTATGCTGCTAGCAGGCGGCGGAATGAAGCCTGACTTTTCAAATGTAAACGAGGCAAAGAGAAAGAAACCAGACCGATTCATCACGGGTGAAATGGAGTGGCAGGTTGACTCCCCACTGGCCCAGTCCCGTTGTCCTCTGGTGTCCCGCTGCCCCCCTTGTTGCCAGAAATGGCTCACCCGTCTGCTTCCCTTCTGGCCCCTGTTACGCCCCATCAAACCCGGGGAGCCAGAGCCAGGAACCCAGTCCTCAAACACCCCTGCCTGAAGGATATATATATGTGTGTTTGTGTGTGTTTAATGGTGGACCTTGAGGGTGTTTCCGCCTCTATCAACAGCCCCTGCTGAGGGTGACACCTGCGAATAACAGTTTAATAGCTGAGTAATGTCTCCGGCCTCCTCCCCAGCTGTGCCAGGGCAGCCTGGTGGGGCACGAGGCAATTGAAAAGCCGTCTCTCTCCCTGTACTGTACAAACTCAGACATGTTCACACACGTCTATTCACTGTATGTATTTTTTGGAGGCACAGACACACCGAAGGAGGCTGATAAAACAGTCCGAAGGCTGTAAAACTGGAGCAGAAGTGCCAGCAGCCGGCCAATGAATGGCCTCACACATCATATATCTTCATCCTGCACCTGCTCCTCATGCTAATGTTTTTCCTTCCATTACAGGTATGTGTCTCAAACAGTGCAGTGCAATCTCAGGCTGTCGAAGAGGCTTTATTGTGGTGGTGAACATCCTTTGTTTTCAAATTCAATCCATATATTTTGCAGAAGAGGACAATACCGGAAAAATGCTCCTGTCTGCGCTGGATATTGATTCTGCAATCTGATGAGGTATATTACGCCAAGAGCCCTCTGATTATCCACCCAATGAGATGATCAAACATCCTAAGTCGAGTGTACACAAACTCGAGAGATGCTGGAGAGGATCAAGCTTTTAAAGTATAGAATTAAAGATTTCCAGTAGCAAATTGGCCACGGAGGCATGCGAGGCTGAACAGACGCATGTTTGTTTCTGTGCAGCTTCTGTTTGCATGCAAGGCTGCGTTTCCAATAAAGCCAAACTCATATCTTAGCATTTCATGCACATGCAGCAGATATTTCATCATTGCATACTTAAAGCTTAAAGGGATGTTTTCTAAATTTTTCCTATTGATACAGACGGGTTGGTGCATGCTCTTAGGCCACTATAGGAGGAAAACAATCGTGCCGCCTCTCTTTTTGCAACACAACACAGCAGCAACACATAAATGTGAATATGCCATATACATAAAGCTAACTCCCTATCGCAACATGTGCTCAAAGCATCAACAAAAGGCTATTAAAGTTAGCCCATTATGCAATATGTAGACATTTAATATGCGTGTGCTGACAAATATAGAAACGGGCAGAGTCTGTGGTTTTCTAGCTTTAATTAGAAAGGAGTCCAGGATGAGCAGAACTGACCAGCGCAAAGAAAAGCTGACAGACTGCCTGTGGAGCACCGCTCTGTGTGCAAGTAGCCTGAGCAACTTGATGGGCAGTGCAGCTCTGGCAGTTGTACCGAAAAGTTGAGAATAATTTTAACTTATACGAGAACCCAACAACTACCAAAAATGCGACGCCTAGCATTTCGTATCTATATTTTTCGGGCAGAAATCCACTTCATCCCTGCGTGCTGAGGAGCGCAGGGATGACGCACTTGTCTAGTAAGAAAAAAGACAAGAAACCAGCTGTACATGATTAAACACTCAGTGAATCTCTCAGCATAGATACAGTGGTGACCACCCACTGCACGTGCTGGCACATACCTGCACAAATACATCAGCAGTTGTCGGCTGATGGGCTGACGGTGGCCAGCTGGAAAATTTTAGCATATCGCCCAACACTATTATTAGTTCACATTTCGCTGCCCTTGCAGAAGTGCCACTCTAGGTATGGCCTAGTTCGCCTATATGGATGCACCAGCCCTGCATATAGACAATTTCTAGCTCAGTGCATGCAGCACAGAGCTTGGACTGCTCGCCGTTTTGCTGCTAATGCTAATGGCGGTGCTCGTGCTAGTGCACCAACAACAGCCACTACCAAACACTTTATAGTGCACCCAAAGCAAGTCAAATATGACAGCTGTTTATCGAAGGGAACTTGAGTGTTCGTAAAATAATTCTAGAAGTCAAACTACGAATGAATTTCTTCAATTTGTGGCTGTTTAGGATAAGTAGCAACAGGAAGTTAAGAGTTCAGCAGCTTCCTGTAGCTGTTAATGCCAATCAGATCTACAAATTATAGAGAAAAATTCTTCACTCATCACTCAGGTAGTAAGATCACCATGAGGGACTATTTTAAATCTGAAGAGTTTAGTGTTTACAGTACGTTTATGTGTGGGAAGCGTAGGGACAATCAGGGGTCACTGTTAGCGGTGCACCTATGGTAACACTGTAATAAAAGCATATTTGGTTTTGATGGGCAGTCAAAGTTCCTCTTATTTAATGCAAATGGAGTTGAAGGAAGAATTGGAAAACTTTGGCTGCAGCTTCATCTCCTCCAGCTCACTGTGGTATAAATGTGTGTCAATCATGGAGGTTATTATCTCCGTAATGTGAGAGATTTGATCTGGTAAGGAGGTGGCAAATGCCTCACATTTATTCAGAGACGGGTACCCAGCTGGAGATTTGGTTGAGTAAATTATATTCTCAGTTGCAGAGAGCAAAAACTGAGCATTTTGAGAATCATATCAGGGATGTAAAATAGTCTCAAAAATATTCTCTTTGTGTTGCAGCCATACTTGTGGTTTTTATTACTTGCATTTAGCCTGCTGGCAGGTTCTCTGTGACATCTTCACTCATTTCCAATTTGTCTTTCGAGTAAATGATATTTTAGATATTTTTAGTTTTGGTCTGTCAGGACACAGTTAAAAATCCCAGAGAAAGTTTTTCATGCTAACAGGAGGGGCTATTTAAAGGGATATTCCTAAATTTTTGACATGAGGCCTCATTTTTGACTAAAAATAGCACTTTGTAGCTA
>JAQFJA010000017.1:10728003-10740345 GCA_029874485.1 Naso brachycentron
ACTATGGCTCCAAAAAAGATTCTATTTTTTTTTTTTTGAGGTGTGAATGAAGGAAAATTAACTTTTTTTTGTTTTCCTGAAGAAGCGAGCACCAGACCGAAGTTGACAGCATCCCTGTTTCCTCGTCATCAAAAGAAAAATTCCTCCATGGGGATTTATTTACCACATTTCCTCAACATGGGCATCACAGTGAAGTTAGCTTCAATTTGGATATTTGACAGTAAATTGAGGCTTACAGCAGGATCAGGATATCCAACGTAAAACTAACTTCACTGTACAGTACTACACCGCTGTGCAGTGCAAAGCTGGATCAACAGCTAAACTGCTGCTAAAGGACAGCTCCGTTCTGATGTAATATGTAAAATGTAGTCAGATGCACGAGCTGTAAGTAAGATTTGCATTTTCTATTCAGTACCGCAACTGACGTCACAAAAAAAAAAGGCATAGTGGATCGACTGGTTGAGCCTCCAATAAGGAGACGTTCAAAATAATGAGTCCTTTCCATCCCTCTTTGAAATTTTAATGATTGGGTCAATGGTCATTGGTCATTCTTATACATTTTCAATATTTTAATGTATTTAACATGCTTTTCAGTGCTACACAAGTTGAGCTACAAAGTGGACAGTTGTCTTCCAAAGACATTACATGATTCCTCTCTTACAAGTGAGAAAAACAAAAAATCAATCAACCCTCATGTGATCGATACGTCTTCCTGACCCTTTGACTTTTACATCCTTCCTCTGGGACTCCTGGTACTTACCTTGGACATGATCTATCATAGCTATCTACCTATGCGGGGCATGGTTTGCCTTCATCTCACAGTGACTGTCAGCAGGACATCCAAGCCATCGATAATAATCGCTAAATATTGACGAGATCCCAAAAATCACACCGTTAGAAGATCAAATCCATAGAGCTACAGGAAGAGATCCGTTCCAGGATAATGGGATGATCAACATTCATGGATTGATAAAGTCAAGTAAAGGTTATACATTTCAAAACCATCTGCTTGACTGAGTTTCAGCCACATTATTACAGTCGGCTGAAAGTTGACATTTTGTCTGCTGTCTAAGAACAGTTTATCATTTCTTCCTAATGGTGCTGTTGATCAGAGTTTGGATCGGAATTCGTCAAGTTTCTCCGGTTGGATGTGAAAGTTTAATGTGAGGGTTTCAAAGAAAGCTTAAATGAAAAAGTCTCCTGATCTGTGCCAGAATAACAGCACAGTGGGACACTGTATTAAAATTTTGATGTGGCTGCCACCTCAAAGCCAATTCAGGGTGTGGGTGCCTTTGTTCTGAGGAGTCTTCTGTTCATATCATTAGACAATGTACCTCCTTCTGATGAGTGACGGTAGAGCAATATCCAGTTTATGTTGTTATTGTTCACCAAACAACAAATGAGGAGGCTCAACCTCTCTGAGAGGAGTGCGGATTGTCAGATTGTTAGTGAGAGGCTGTGAAGAACAATAAGTGTTTCTGAGAGGGAGTGAAACTGATTTTCAAACCATGTAATTAAAAGCGTGACTTTTGTTTTTCTTGGAAGTGGTACAAAATTCAGAAAACACATATTTGTCAGAATGTGTATCCTGTTAACATGATATCAAATTACAATTTTGTTACTAATTCATTTGTTATACTGGCCCTAATTTCAACTAAATCTGTTCCCAAAGCAGAATGAAGGCACACTACTAGGCCAGAAGTATGTGGACATACTTAAATTACACCCATATCTGACTGTTAAAGGGATACGCCAACTTTTTTTTTCTTTTTTGTTACTTGTCTTCCTCCCGAATTCCAGACAAGAAGACAGATACCATTCTTTCAACTATGTGTGCAGTAACAAGAAAGAGATGAGCAGAGCTTGCGCACCACTAATTAGCTTAGCTCAAACAGTGGTAGTCAATGGGAAGTGCTAGCCTGCCTCCACCTTAAGTCATTAGGAAAACTTTCAAACAACTCTAAACGGTCCTGAGTGCTTCTAGTGATTTGTTTATTACCGTGTTGTGCTATTTTTAGACTCAGATTATCACTTGATGTAATTTAATCTATGCCAGTAAATGGCAACAGCAGAAGAAGAAATACATAAAGTGCGAGTCTGACTCTAAAAGTAACATAATTTTGATAAATAAACAAGTCACAACAAGCACAAAGGTCCATTTAGAGTTGTTGGAGAGTTTATTCTTTAGACTTTAGGTGAAGGCAGGCTAGCACTTCCCATTGACTACCACTGTTTGAGCTAAGCTAATTAGTGATGGACGAGTTCTGTCCGTCTCTTCCTTGTTACATGCAAAAAAGAAAAACAGAAGTTGGCGTATCCTTTTCAGCATCTCAGCATTAATATTCTTGGCCACTACTGCAATAACGTCTGCGTTCAAATCCATCGCAAAGATGTTGAACTGGGTTGAGGTCAAGTCTCTGTGGAAGCCAGCCAAGTTCTTCCACACCAAACTGAGAAAATGGTATCATACTGACTGGGCGTTGTGCATGGGAGAATTGTTATGTTGAAACAGAAAAGGGAGTTCATGACTGTCAGAAATATCTTCGAATGCTGTAACTTGAAGATTTCTCTAAAATAATTCAAGTGCTCTCAACAGAATTAAATCAAATGCTACATGTGGTGTTACTGCGTACAAAAACAATGGAAAAAAGTGAGCGGACGAGAACAGACAGAACTTGTTCTAAGTGACACAAAGAAGGCGACGACACGTGTACAAGTTAAAAGTTTGTGAGCTTAAGCAAAAACATGATAAATGGCCTTAAGATTCTGGCCCACATGGTGCTTTTTTTCAGGCAGAAAAGCGCTGGTGGAGGGCTCAGCAGTGCCGGCATGATTGTCTCCACAACAACAGTATCTTGACAAAGGCCGCTGTATAATCGACACTGCTCGTTGCTTTTACTGTCTGTTTTCTGTTTGAAATCTGTTTTTTTTTTTAAATACTGAGTGAGCATCAAACGGAGGATCCTTTTGTTTGCTTAAAAATGGTATCTGCCCCACTATCACAGCTGAAGTGGAGAGACAGAGGATGTGGGTGCATGACGTGAACAAAGAAAAACACACAAACAGGCTTTCCTCTCTCTGTTATGATAGCTTTTGTCGGACATGCCGATATATCTGCATTACGCCAATATCGGCCCATAATATCGACAAACTGATACATCGATCGGGCCCTATAATTTGATAATATATTTGTATTAAATACAAATAGCTAATTGGCTGATGGAAATATGTATCTTGCTATGTAATTCTGTAAGAACAGTACTTAGATAATCTAAAGAGACGTGTCTAGTTTTCATGTCACAGAGCATGAGTAGACATTTTGGGTTGGACTGTGCTAAAAAATCGATATGGCAGTATATCGCCATATTTATTTTCGCGATATTTGTATTGTATTGTGATCTTTGTATGGTGATACTTATCGTATCGTGAAGTCCTTGCCAAAAACCCACCCTTAAAGTTCAATGACACAAAAGAACACTTACACATTTTATTTTCATCCTTTCAGTTTCCATGTGTTCACTGTTTCAGTGTGCCCAGTTAAAGTGCAAGAGTGCACTTAAATTTCATACTCAGCCCTAATTTAGGGTGGGGTAACGTGGGTAAAACATCATAGTTTGTCATTATTATTATTTTATTGTGTCTGCCAGTGTGCGGTACCTCATTTTTGCCCATTTTACTAAACTCAAACTGGATGTCTGTCTTTCTTCCCAGTGCTTTTCTCCCAGGTGAGGCTTACAGGCTGTTTAAACGAGTTAAAGCCAAAGCGTGACTCCCTCCTGGTGTAATGTCAGTATTACTCTATTTTCTTAGCCTGACAAAACACTGTCATGCTTATTTCTGCAAAAATACCACTACAACACTGAGCTACTGCCCATCTCTGACTGAAAACAACAAATTCACTCCCATCCCCTAAAGGGTCCCAAAAGGCGTTGTGGCAAACAAAGCAAATCACTAACTGAGGCGCAAGAGGATAAAAAGACAAGGCAGCTTTGGGGAAAGTAAATACAAAAAAAATACTGAATTCAATTATTCTGACACAAAACAACTCTTGGGATGCTGTGAATATTACAGACTGATGATGCTTAACAGGATGACAGAATGGTGTATTTTTCAACATTTTAAGCAAAGCTTAATGGAGAGCTTAAAAGTAAATTTCGCAAAAAGGCTCAGACGCCATCACCTTGCAATCTCAGAAAACTCGCTTTGGTGTCGTAATGTCAAGTGTCAGGGGATGAAGTGTGATATCCCGAGGAAGGAGGATGGTTGAAAAGGCTTGAAGTTTTAACAGCCAATCAACATCACAGGGGAACTTGCTCGGTACTCCCAGAATGAGCATCACAAACAGAGCCGCAACGGCCGTAAATTCAATCTTACCCGAAATAAAATGTCAGGATAGGTAGGCGGGTGAGGCCGCGGGTGACACGTCAGCTCTGCATAGAAAACAGCCTTACAACAAATCAACCCTGGCAGCAGAATAAAGGCTAAAGTGAGCAGGTTTGTGTCTGGAAGCTGGTTTGAATCCCTGGCTGGGTTGCGTTCAAGAGCACAGACGCGGCACAAACATTTTTCTGCGCGTTCGCTCGCCAGGGAAAACACAGAAACAAGTTCAGGAATCAAGGAAATTAATCATCCTGTTTGTCAAAGTGTTTAGTGTTTACAAACTGCAAACATTAGCACTCAACTACAAACAGACTTGCGTTGCAGTTAGTCTGCTTGACTAGACGGCAGTCAATTATTCTGCATCCGCACAAGACGGATTGAGAGCAGTAAGCACTGAACTGTCAGGCTGAATTACAGAGCCGAACTGTATCTGATCCGTCCCGCAGAGGAAGCAGCGGAAACACACGCCTGCTGAGGGCTGAGAAGTGCATTTATGCAACATGTTTAAATCAAGCATTTTAAATTTAATCAATTAGAACTTAGCAACCACATCCATTAGGAGACAAAAACAGGGAGTGGGCCGTGGACGAAGGGCGCACGCTGATTAATTGGGGCCGACCATTTGCAGACGTCTTTGTTCTCTCTCCTTTCATCCCTCGAGTTCCACAACAAGAGCTTGAAGAGCGTCTCTCCACATTCACTCCTCTTGCTTTCTCCCTCTCACCTGCCTAATTAACTGTCAGCCAAAGCCATTTACGCTTCTATATTTCACGGGAGGATGAATATTAAAACTGCGCCAACAACCAACGCTGCCACAATCCGGCAAGGATACGCCGTGCTTGACTGGACTCTCTTTGGGTGACAAGCGCATGCTGGCCAAACACTGGGAGGAAGTGAGAGCGGCTTGTACAGGCAGAGAGTTAAATAGGCGTTCATATAATGTACACAGAGCTGCTGAGTCTGTGCAGCGTATCAAGGGGTGCAGAGGTGGAGGGAGTCCTGCTAAACTCAGCCATTGAAAACCTGGATGAATATTTAGGTTAGGGCTGCATGATTCTTGCTTAAATGTTAATCCCGATTTTTGCCCCAGAGAATTAATATCCCAGTTCTCTTTTTAATTTTTCTTTCTTTTTTTTTTTAAATAAAAAAGTGTATTGCACACAAGTTAAAAAAGTGCTGTCTACACAGGGCTTTGAACAGGCTTAACCTATAATTAAGTGCTGGACTCAACGGCTAGGGTTTTAAATGTGGTTCCCTTGTCCCTCTTTGCTAACTTGCACTGGATTTTTTGGTGACGTTGTTACTCCTTCTGAGTAATAAATTCCCACACAGTGGAACATCCACCTTTTTTGGGCGTTAGTACATCATCACTGCTGCCGTTACCACTGGGATTTCCCTCACCAGCGCTCATGCTTTTTCTTAGCGTGTAAAATGCGGTTCCAACTCTATCATGTAAACTGACTTTTGCCTCCTTCCTGCTTGTCTACATGTGACACTGTTAATGCTGTGTTTGTTGCTGTGGCAACGATGAGTGACAGCAGGGGGCCGTAAGTAAGGAAGAGAAATGAGAAAGGTGATTGAGTTGTGTGGCTGAATCATTGGCTGCTCTTTCGCCTGATTGCTGAATTATTTGTGTGTTTTGTTTAACACTGTGTGAGTGTGACTGATTGAGCATCTAGGCTTCTTGTAAAGTAAATAAATGAACATATGAACGCGGCGTGATCTGAAAGCGACAGAGAAATACGAGCAGGCGAATCGCCATCATTTAGAAATGAGATCATATGTATGTATGAATCGAGATGATGACTTTTTTTATGATTGTGTGGCCTTAATTCAGGCTGACGGAATAACTGTAACTCAGAGAACGGATGTCCAGAAAGATTAAAAAAATGGAAATCAGACGGCAAATAAAGAGGTTATCAACTCCAAACCAACAAAAGCAATTTATTTAATTTCTTTGCATCATCACTGCCTGCCCTCTCAGCGATCTGGTAGTGGCTTTTGAAAACCACCATCATCTACTATCAAACACTTAATCAGACAAAAAAAAAGGCAGAAAGGCTTTTATCCATCATCAGTTTGAAGCTACAATGATTTGCGGCTATTTTCTGATTGCCACCTTTTACCTCGGCGAGCCAGTTGTGTTCATCGTCCATGACAAATTTAGTTCAAAGGGAGCCTTCATCATGACCCATTTTCCGTTCCACCAACAGCTGAGCTCTCACCCAATGAGGCACAAAGCGAGAATTTTCCCATGAGCCCCTGTGCATCAAAAGCTGGTAAGGCAAACGAGAGACTACCATTCCAAGGCAGCAATGCGAGGCAATAATTTGAAGTGCTGCTTACAACATAAAAACGAAGGTGATGTGGTGGGAGATTATGTACGGTTCCTCAGAAGGACCACTTTGATTCATTACTGACTCATTACAGCCGGACAAACACAAGCTGCATCCACGCCGCACGAGATAACCGAGATAAATGTGATGAGTGAGATGAACGTGAAGAGGCATTTCCATATGATAGGAGGAGAAAAAACGTGGACGTGGTCTTTTTATACCCACTGAGTCGCTTTCTTCTGTAAACACAAATGTTCTGAATGACTCATCCTGCTTTTGTTCTATCATGATGAAAACCCAGTGAGCTGAAAATCTTATTTTACTTTATGTCACGTGTGTGGATCCAAAACACAAATGAAACAAACGAGGGAAAGAGAACCATCTATCCAACGGTATTTATTACAAGATGCAGTAAATATTTGTTGTGCTCCTCACTTGCTGCAGTGTTTTATTAAGGCCCTTTGATTTCTGCCAATAAAAACGGAATCAATTGCTAAACACAGCTTATCATGGAATTTACCGTATTTTGATGAAATTTTGTCTTCGGGAGAAAGATGACATTCATCTGGGGAGAACATTGCTGGGGGTCGCTAATGCCTGGGACCACCCGTACAAACACTTCCGCCACCCTTCAAAACAGTGCGAGCGAAGTTGAAGCGGTCGCCCGAGATGCCGGCAAAGTCAGCCAAAAAAACAAAACAAAACAAAACAAAAAAAACTACGAAACTTGTCACTTACCCCAAAATACAGAGCAGAACAGTTTCCAAACGACTTCCATGTGTCAGGTGATATATAGATCCGTGCCGGGCCACCACGAAACGGACTGTTTTGTTTGAATTCACGTGTTTTGCTTTTATTTAAAGCAATGCAAAGCTTGTACTCATATGGTACACACATTATTTTGTTTGTTTAAAGCACTTATTAGTGTAATGTTGCTTGTGTCATTAAATTTACAGTTTTTAAATTCCTCCTGATTCAAAACCTCTCACCAAAATGATCTGCAGGAACAGATACCAGCAGAACCAAGAGAGAACGTGTTTTTTTTTTTACATCTAAATATTAGACTTGCAGAAAAGGAACTATTATCAATGGTATTATACAATATCATTAGACTGAATTTTAACTCTGGTAGTTTCCAGTACAATAACTCCATTAGTATAACAACAGAGTCATACAAATCAATCCTGAGATCAATTTTCACTATATATGCAACTGCTTTACTTGCATTTGAGCTGCTCTCTGTGTCACTCGACACTTCCTGCCGATGTTTCACAATAAAGACCCTCTAAAAAAGGAGTCGGCATTAAACTTAAGCTGCTGGAAGCCTTTTGTATGAGATTTGTGCAGGAAGTGTTTGCTGTGAAGCTGCTTAACAATGACAAGACCAAAGACAAAGCAGCAATTGAGGAGTGTACTCCTCTTTAAATGTTGCACTGAGAGAATAAGTGCCATTATACGGAAATTATCAAGACAACAGGTTAACACAAGGCTTTGTACTGCCTGTAAGAAGCAGCAACAGCAAATTACAAAGGAAAAACACCTCTAAAACAGGAAGAATTAGGAGTGCAGTCCTGTCTCCATTATCAGCTTGTTTTCAGGTAAAGGGAAGTTGGAAGGATCAAGAACACCAATATGATTATTTACTTTAACTATATGACCTAACAGTCCACCATGTGCGCACACCGGGGCAGTAACTGACACATTTCACTCAAAATGAAGCCGCAGATTAGTAGAGTAAGATCTCCTTTGATCAAGTAATGAAGAAAAATGGAGGGAGGCCACGAGTATACACCACACATTTTGTCGATAAACAAAAAATAAGCAACTAATATGGGAAATAACTTGTTTCCTTACCTATTGCCATCTCTATGACGCTCATTTGGCTCTCTGAGGGGAAAAGGATTTTTGGCGGCTTGTCTGTCAAGGGAGCTGTGAAAAGACAAAGAGAGAAAAAAAGGAAAAGAACATTAAATTCCACATCTTTCTCCCTCGTGGACAGTGGGAGTATGATTTATTCATTAAAGACCACAATAAAGGCTGCATTAAAAAGGGAACAAATACATAGAAATATAATATTTAAAGAGTGGACGGAGAAAAAAATTGGATAAATTACTATGACTCAGAATTACCCATTCAGAGGTTTAAACATCAATGCAGAGGCTTTCAAAGCAGCTGCTGCTTCAGCGCTAATACTATTCATTCCTTGTAAAAATCACTGTGTAAGTGATGATATGGCTTTGCCATGGACTGCAATGTGAAAGGTACTGTATGTACAGCAGCTGTGTAACCATTCAAGCATTTCTGAATCTACAGTATACCCTACGGTAAAAATCATTCACAGATGCAGTGGGCATGGGAAGGTTAAGAGCTGCTGCAGGAGCTGCAGTATTTTCAGCTGTGTGCAGCTAATGTGGCTGGAAATGTGCGTTTCTAGAAATACCATAATTGCTTAGAGTAACAATTCAATTAACACAAATCTGAGAAATGGGAATATAAAGCAAAAATGACTGGCAACACCTTATTTCCATGGGTGTGCAAAAGACTGACATGACATCTGTCATTATGACAAGTATTATGAATGTTTATGACTCTTGTCACTAAAGGTTCACATTGTTTGAAATGTTTAATCATCTTTTCTTTTCTCTTTTTAGATTGATTTGTTAGTGTGCAAAAAGTAAAAGTCCCTTAATCACAATAAAAGCTATTCCCTGTCAGCAAACTAGACTTGAAACATGTGAAGCAATAATATGTACCTTAACTGCGACCCGCGGGTTTGAAAACAAAATCTTTTGATGAGGGTTAATATGTTGCATAAAACAGCAACTTTAGTAAAACCAGGTCATATTTTACAGAGAAACTGTCCTTTGGTTTTCCCTCTGATGTCCTACGACTGCTCTGTCTGTCTGCAGCCTTTTATTTAGCAAAGTGATCTCAAACAACTCTGCGCTGCTGCAGCTGCAGCTCCAAGTTCGCTGTTGCATGAGACTTCTAAGGAAGTGACTCTAGGGCCCTGCGATTTCTGACAGAATCGCAGAATTGACCAATGAAAACGGAATCTATTGTTGAGCACAGAATATTCAGGCATTGACTGTAATTTGGCTGAAAGAGGAACATTTACCAGGAGATAACATTTTCGGGGGGTTGTTATTGCGTAGAGCCACCCGTATGTCACTTCACAAACAAACAAAACAATGCAAGCATGTCGAAGCGGCCATCCTGGACGCCAGCAAAGTTGGCAAAAACGCTTCGAAACTCGTCACTTACCCCAAAATACAGAGTCAAGCAGTGTCTGAACCACTTTTAGGCATCAGGTGACGTACTGATTTGCTAATTTTGTCAACATACTGTGGATTGGAAATGTGTAAATACATGCAAAGACCACCTGCAGTCTAAAGCCCATGTGAGAAACAAGGAAAAACAACGTGCTGCTGCTGGTAACACTAGCCGGGCCACCACGCCCCTTCAAACGACCAAATTAAAACAGAAAAAAAATGAATTTGGGAAAAAAATAAAACTGATTTCATAGGGCCCTACAACTCTGCTGCACCCTTTGCTCCGGCTCATATTTCATTTCACATTTTAGTTTGTTGTCGCTCTCCCTTTAAGGCCAGTTTACACCAAAGATTCACGACAAGACAAACAGTCGTCGCAGCGGCGTGAACTGGTCCGTCTCAGCTCAACTCGCGCCGGCTGATGATGTCGGAAGTAAGTCATGTCACGAGGAGAGGTGCAGAAGTCTAGTGTTCTTTCAGACCATGCTGACAGGTTGTTATGGGATTTTTGCGAGATGACACCCATAATAAACATCCTTGCCCAGCTTTAATGACAGCTGTCAAAAACATTCAATACAACTCCATCATATTAACATCAAGTGTCATGTCAATTTAAAGCACTCCCCTTAAACGAGGCTTAACCCTCCTGCACAAGCGATGCGATGCACGCTGCCAAACGTCAGCTGCGAGCGAGTTACTGATTTAAAAGTGTATCACAGTTGCTCAGGAACGGCCTTCATCTCAACTCCCTGCTCAAATACACCAACTCCAATTAGACAGCTGCTGGGAAACAAAAGACGTGCACTTAGAGGCTTCTCATTATAATGATTCCCTAATTGGTTCTAGTCTTCAAAGTGGCATCAGAGAGGTTTTCCTTTTCTGCATGCTTGGGAATACTCGGAGGGATGAGGCTTGTTTCACTACAAATGACTTCTGGTTTGACTGGAGCAGCGATCGCTGAGCTGAACCGTGAAAAACGAGCCAAGTTTAAGGCGAAGGAGTGACAAAATGGAGACAGGTTTTTCTAGCTACAGTTGCATGCTACTAACTTTTTTTTTTTTTTTTTTTTTTTTAGCTAAAAAAGCCTTCGAGCTAGATTAACATAGCAGATTTTTGTTTTTCTGAATTTCTCTTTTCCCTGTCTTCCATTAAAATGTTCACTTTTTCTTGGTGAGCATTCAAAGCTCCATTTGGCCTCCATGATTGTGCAACACATGGCAGCTGAGAGGTTTGTGATGCAACAGAGAGACCCTTGACATTCCCTTTTGCACTGCTGCGTTGGATTCTGTAGGCGAGATTCTGTCTTGACGAGGCAAGTTGAATCCATACACAAAAAAAAAAGGAAAAAAAAAGGGAAAAAGTCAGCTACTTTGTTGGAAATACTTTAGCCATAATTGTGGTTTTTCGCCAACAGCCACAGTTTTGTGCACATAACGACTTCTTGCAGGTTTGTATTTGCACTCACACTTGCACAAAAAGTTCTCAAAACTACATCACAAGTGCTTTAATTCACCCTGGCTTAGGTTAGTTAAAGTTCATAGTCAGTAAAAGAAACTAACATGAATGCTGGTTTAAAAAAAGAAAAGTAAATTATGATGGTCCTCAGTGTGAATGTTACATTCTGTGCCTCATTTTCGACGGTCCCAAATACAGAGTACTACCTTGCGTGTGGCTCTAACAAATTGCACGTTTTGTTGGTGTACGTTTCGCGAGTGATCTTCAGGTGCAAAGATGGAGGAGGGGGCGATATTTAAATGAGGATTCTGCTTGTTTCAATGGTTTCTGCCATGCAGAGTACAGAAAATGACCAGTGGAAACGCAAAATAAAATGGAGAGGGAGGAGAGGAGCGCACTGGAGGAGAGACGCACCGACTGCGAGACAGAAAAGACAGATAGGAAGACAAATATAGATTTTATTGTCTTTAGGCTACAGTGACTGTGAATGGTGTGTTTCATTTGGCTACAAGAGTTCATGTGTGAAAAATTACATTATGATGAATTAAGACTGCAAAATACATATGATAAAATAAAAGAATTATATTGAATTTTGTTGTCTTATATCATAATTTTAATTAATTTTGGAAGGCATGGTTTGATGAAGCATAAATAACTCCAAAAATAGTCTCATATGAGGCTTCAAATCAGCCCCGAGCTCGTCCAAAAGCTCCAAAATTTATCACTGGACAGGTGATATGTATTCATTTTTCTTCTGTCATACTAAAAATGTTCACACAAGTGGTAAAAACGCGTTTTCTACACATTCAATCATTCAAATCCCCAGTGCAGATTGACACCTCCCTTTTCATAACGTATTAAATACAGATGCGATCGGCTACCAAAATCAATTTCAGGCT
>JAQFJA010000017.1:10787446-10801672 GCA_029874485.1 Naso brachycentron
ATTTTTGAGTCAATATCAGCTCTGTGTTGCTGTTTATTGACCACTTTCAGAAGACAAGGGGAGAAATCGCAGCACTGGAAGTCAGCATTGTGCTGTTGCAGATGGAGTCAGCACAAAAACGGTTAATAGCCACATATGCAAGTGCTTACCTAAAAAAGTCAGTATCTGTTCGATTGTAAGCTAAATTTAGGATTTCTTACTGGCTTTAGTTTAACACCAGACAGCCATTTAAAGCCATTCTGGTCTTAGTACCATCTGAGCTGATCAGCTGATTTGTGTAGTTATATGGTGGGCAACGGAAATCTGCCCAAGCGAGCGCACTGATATATGAAGGGACTATGAACGAAATAAAGAAGTGCCAAAGTAAAAGGCTGTCTGTGGCAAAATAAAGCTGTAAAAAAATCCCAAATTTAGCGTACAGCTGAACGGGTTTTGATTATTTAGGTATACATTACATATGTGGCTAAAGACAGTTTTTCTGCTAACCCTGTCTGCAACAGTTTAACGCTGACTTGTCGCATTAAACCAGACTTCCCCTTCCATGACCACATCAGCCAACTCTGACTGGGGGATCCCGAGGCATTCTCAGGCCAGTGAAAAAATATAATTTCTCCACATGGACCTTGGTTTCCCCCTGGGGCCTCTTCCCAGCTGGACGTGCCTGAAACACGTCTCTCGGAGGGCGACCAGGAGGCATCCTTACCAGATGCCCGAACCACCTCAACTGGCTCCTTTCAACACAAAGGAGCAGCAGCCCTACTCCAAATCCCTCACGGATGACTGAACTTCTCACCTTTTCTCGAAGGAACACACCAGCCACCCTCCTAAGAAAAAACATTTCAGCCTGTTATATCCACGATCTTGTTTTGTCGGTCACGACCCATCCTTCATAACCATAGGTGAGGGAAGGAATGAAGACTGACCAGTAAATTAAGAGCTTTGCTTTTTGGCTCAGCTCTCTTTTCGTTACAACGGCGCAGTAAAGTGAGCGCAAAACTGCTTTCGCTGCACCAGTTTCCTGCTCCATAGTCCCGTCATTCGTGAACAAGAACAAGATACTTGAACTCCTTCACTTGGGGAAAGGACTCATTCCCTACTAACAGTGGACAGTCCAAACAAAACTCCTGGATAGGAGTTGGATCTCATACAACCCCACTTCAAAATTACTGAACTATCCCTTTAGGATGAAAACAAGAGTAAATTCCAATCAGATAACTAAAAAAAGAAGTACCTATAATTAAGCTCCACATTTTGCGTTCCCTCTTTCCACAGTGGCTAATGGGTGAACCTTGGCTGTGACAATGTCAGTGGTAAGCAATCTGTCACTCACTTTAGGTTTAGTCTTAAATATTTTATCAGCCGAAAGAAAAAGTGCTGAAGCGGCTCTGTGTGAATTGCTCTATTTAGCAATTAAAGCAGCCTGGAAGTCGCGGAGACGGCGACACTATCGACTGCGACACTTTGGCAAAAAGGTGCAGGGATCAGCTCTAAAAGGCTTAATTTTTTATCAACAACAACCTGTAGCCACACTTGCTTTGCCAACTTGCAGTGTAAGAAACACAATCTGTAGAAAACAATCACCAGAAACCATCAGCAACAATGAGGACGCTCTCTTTGGAAATACTCTTGTTTTAAATATGCATTAAATGTGATTGCAATTGCATCGAAGCTTTTAAAGCACACTAGCTGACTTTCCTTTTTGTAAGCACCTGTTGCAAGCATCACAACATTTCAAGCTCTGTGTACCTCTTTCAGTAAATACCACAAAAGCAAAAACGGTGATGATTCTGCAAATAAAGAACCTGCAGCATTTGAAGATATATAAGTTTGTCTTTACCTGTGACGGATAGCTCAGTTGTCCTGCGTACCACAAAGTTCCCAAACTGTAATTCACAGGTGTAATTCCCAATGTCATCTTCCCGTACTTCCTTGATGGACAGAGTGTCCTTCCTTCTCTCTATGGTTTGTCGCCACTGCTTTGGCTTGCATTCCTTTATTTGAAAGAGAGAAAAAGACCATGGGGAAACAGAATGTTAACGAAAAGTAAATACACTGTGTCACTGCTGGCGTTCAAGTGTAACTAATGTTTGAAATCAGCGGGAAGCACGCTTTCACTTGCATACATCAAATCAGCACCAACAGAGGAGAGACTTTATGCTTTGTTTTTGAGAATATTGAGCGAAAACAGACTGAATCCGTGGAGAGCCAGTTCTTAGTAAACATCCAGTCATAAGAATTACAGCAGCTTTCCGCACAGCTATGGTAGAGCAGACTCAAAACAATACAAATACTGACAAATTACGACAGATTTTATACATTAGCTTAGTGCATCCTTGTTGCACAAACATGAACACAATTTAAACAGTGATTTATGGGATTTGATGGTTGTGTGTTCATAACTTTGAATGAAGTATGCTGTACTGGATTGAACTGCAACAACTACTCATATTTCCATCTCTAAAATCCTTCCCAAGATCTTAGTAACTACTTTTAAAGTAGTGATGAGCCGAGTTAGAGATCACCATCATTACTTAAAGGGATATTCCTGAAGTTTTGACATAGGGCCTTGTTTTGAACTTCTACAGGCCTACTCCTGTTGAAAGAGACCATTTGTAGCTCATTTGATGCAGTATGGAGTTTGGACGGCTTGTTGCGTCACCACAAATGCTAATGCTAGCTCAAGACCAGACCAGGACCAGAATCATTTTCTACCAAACTCTGACAAGGAAAAAATCAGCAAAATGTCTGTTACTGTTATTGAAAGGCCCCTTGCTATGCTAGTGGGCTCTTGTGGTGTGAAATGGTAAATTGAGTATTGATCAATTAGAAGGTGGGTGTGTAGTTTTGAACTGTTTATAGGAATGAAACAGAGAAAATTAGATAGATTTTAAAAGAAGTTTTGGAACTTTTCCATTGTAGCAAAACAAAGTGAAATAACAGGGAAGTAAAGGGATAATGCAGCTAACAGCTAAATACACACTTCCCCCTGCAGATTTTGAGTAAATATTGTGGATGTGCTGATTATTTTGAATAAAAAAAAAGCTTTGTTTTGGTTTAGTATTGGTTAAGTTTTAACAGCATGCGCCAACAGTAGGTGTTGTCCATGCAATGTAGATTTTTTGATGCACTCTGTTCTTTTTCTCTATTCTCTTTGTGCTCAGGGACATCATGATTAACAAATTAAGAGCAACATATTGGGTTAAACAATGATTAAGAACTCTTATTCTCTATTTCTGCAGCATTATGTCTTGAAGGTGGTGACTGTGAAGTAAAGACAGACTTCCAAAAAGAGATTTTGGGCCACAAAACACTTGAGGCATAGGAAACTGGGACACTGTGGGTTTGGTTTCGAACTGCGGTCCAAGACGGGCCGACCGGAATTCAATCAGCCCCCACTGACAGAACGAGAGCCAATAACTGGAGGGTGTGGAGCCCGCAGCCATTATCTGCTATTTTAATTTGATTCAGTGGGAAACCGAAGACGCATTGTGGCAGCCAAATCCAGCACTCTTTCAGGTTTGATGAATTGGCCCCAAAGCTTCACATTACAGATCAGTTATAGTGGCCTGTTGAACAAGAGAGGTCAGTTACAGTGTGGTTTGAATTCAAAAATCTATATTTTTGTCTGTTACATATTTATTTTTGATGCTTTTTGTCCCTTAATTCAGAGAGGAGAAGGCATTTGAAGCTAATTAGATCCCAATATAGCTGACCTTATCTGGGTTATTCTTTAAATAAATGAAAGAACTTCCTGTGATGTCGCCTTTTAATTTTAATTGAAAGGTTCCATTTCTAATTATGTGCATCATGGATTTAAGGTGGCAGACAAAGCCCTTTGTTTACACTGCATCTTTCACCTCTTCATTTCACAAGAAATCAGTGAGGATTATTTGTGCGAGCAGTGAATAAAAAAGGTGTATCTCACCTTGTACCACACAATCTCAGGCTCCACTCCCGGCTGTATATAATCCTCAATGCCCTGACAGGTGATGTCTTTGCTTTTGCTTAGTTCCGCCTTCTCAAAGAACCTCATTTTGGAGTTGTAGCAGAGGTCTGTGTCGTTCTCTGCCACTGTGAGAGACATGGACACCTTCATGCAGTATGTGGAGTTCCTGAAAAAAAAAAAAACAACAAAGTCCATGAATCAGTTGCAGAAATGAATGAGTTTATATTATAGTGAAGTCGTGCCAGATGCAGCAAAGAAAAGCTGCCAGCAGTCCATCTCTGGCTTCACATAAATCTTGAGTTAAAGTCTCCACAAGGCTCATTCATTAGATTCCATGTAAATCACTGAATGCAGCAGAAGGAGACAGACAGTCATTTTCACAATTTGTCAGTTTTTTAGGAGGATATGTTCCTTTAATGCTTGATGTTAAACTACCATCTCTAGGTAGTCTGGCTTGCATGTGTTCTGATCTTATGTAGGTGTAAATGAGATTTGTACAACTTGCTTGCATTAGGCTTGCTGCAGCCTGCAGTAGTCAGTGTTCTCAGTGGGCAGGACCGCCCCCACCGTCATTTTGCCTTTTGAAAAAAATCATCACTGTCTGAAAAGCAGACACCACAATTAATGTTACATCTTGCATCCAGCTGAGTCGCCACACAACGCTGCTGAGAACACAGTGACATTTCACTTGAATAAAGCAAAAGTAATTAGAGTTGACCAGCAGGATGACGGATAAATTGACAAAGTGAAACGCAGAAAGAACCTAATGTTACTTCAGAATATTTCTGACTCCAATAGAGAACTTGGTAACTTAAATGAATGGTGAGTTCGTTTGCTCAACTGTCTTCTTCAGGCAGCTCTTCATCTATGCTCCGTTCCTGTTCCATTACTTTCACAGATGGTACATAACTACTTTCAGACATATTTAAGATTAATGTGTCAATGATTTTATGTGATTTTATGAATTAATGTGCCGATGTCAATAAACGAAAATGACCGATGTTTTGCTCCACAAACACGTCGTTAGTGATTTATAGCGTTAAGCTAGCTAAGCTAATCGAACACTTTTTATTTTCTGAGATTAGCCAACTTCAAAATAAAAGTCAACTCGCATTTCACCAGTTAAATGCTTTTAATGTGAAGCTACAGTTTTAGGAAATGTTCAGTTTGCATTAGCAGTAACTTGACATTGTGCTCTGCATGTAGTGAGTGTTTATTTCATGTAGAAAACGTCTCATACACAGGAGATTCGATCTCAATGTGGATACAAGAATGCATTAAAACTACTAGGTGTAAATGCAATGGTGAGATTGGATCTTTTAATATCTGGTTTAACTTATCTTGAGACAGATCACATTTTAATACCAGGTGTAAAAGGGGTGAAAGAGGTGTAGTATGACCCCTAATCTCGACAATTACAAGTTCTTACATTGTTTTCTCATCAGTTTTAGCATAAATATTAGTAATACACAATGACACTATCTTTTTAAACTGGAAAACTAAAAGTGTGTATGTATATCTGTATTTATGGTGCACACTTGTGGGTATAAGGGGTATGGACACAGGCGGTAATACGTGACAGCTCTGAATGCCAACAGCACTTGAAGAGTGATTGAGCCTTTTGTTTTCACTTGTTAAGCAGATACTGTTCCAGCTAGCAGAAAATTGCTCGCTACACTTGATGTACTGTAACTGCTCAGGTCATACACATAAAGAAGAGAATTTATAATGCAAGGGAGAAAGGGCGTAAAATGCAAGATTACTTGTGATGTTTGGAGACTATGTGCTTGCCTGGGCTTACAGATACTGGTGAATATTCATCCACGCTGGAATAAACATTTCATTTTACTGCTTGGTATTGCAGTATACCTTCAGTGGATTTGTGCTGCCCTGAAAGCTTGTCTCGTAAATACCAAACCAATCTGGTTTGAACGCTGTTGTGTTTGTGTGTGTGTGTTTATGCAGAACCTTGCAGGGATCCTGATCAGATCTACTCCTGCCCAGGAGAGCAATGCTCCACAGCCATGGGAGGGGAAAAGGTACATGTGCTAAGCATCAACAGCTCGCCTGTTTGGGTCATTAATGGGACAGCTATTTTGAGATTGGATCTGCTGCTTCAGTAATTCTTAACAGAACAAGGAAATCAATGAACACATTGATTCACTGTGAAAGTTGTGCTATTTCAAGGAGGGTAACAGAAGCAAAGGTCCGTGATGATCAATGAATTCAATAAGAACACCTTTTCTTTGCCCAAACTGGCTAATAAGACTGTCACAATTGACAGGCACTCCCATCTGACGGCAGCAAATCCCTCCTGGTTAAAAGACCAAACAAATTGGCAGTGTTTAGGAAAATCTCATTGCTAATTTTCCAACTAAAGCTGGTTACACAAATTGAGCTGAACCAACAAACAATTACAAACATGTTAAATCCTTACATAATTGCGCAGCATTAACTGCCTTGTGGATTAGCACAGCACACACTGGTCTTCGCTACAATGTCGGCAAACAATCCCTCAGCCTTCGAACTGGCCGCTGCCGCGCGCTCCACTTACAGTGAGTGTGCCGTTTTCATGAAGCCTGGATGTAAATGTGACATGATGTGGAGATTATCCCAGACAACTTCTACCAGATGGACACCTGTGCAAATGAGATCCCACGGGTGCGCTCCCCTTCCTGCTAAATATTCTGGGCAGCACTGATAAACTCGCCCGCTGGATGAGAGAGAGAGAGAGAGAGAATTGTGTCATCTGCTCCACATGAGTGATCGATGGTGTGGGCCAACACTTTGTCCTACGATGTCTTTCCAACATTTCACATCCATCACGTTGCCTTTTGAGCCCGAGGAGCAGGATGATCTTTTGACTATCCACTCAGCAGGTATAATATTCATGAAGCCAATCCAAAGAACTAAGCAGGAAAATTATCCTACTGCTGCATGCTCCAGAGGCTACTCAATGGTATTCCACGCGCTGAGCACTTGTGGGACCCTCTGCATACTACAAATACAGTGATAACAAGCTAGGTGATACCAGGGCATTAATAGGGGAGAGTGTCTGTCAAACGTGTCAAACTGAAGGGGATATGCAATGTCATAGCAATGATAGATGGCATCCTGCATACATCACCAGAGAGAAGTGCCAGGCTGACAGCTACTGTATACAGCTGGAGGGCAGGCAGAGGACTTTGGCTGCAATATGCGAAAAATGCAGTGAAATTATGTGTAATGGTCTGTTCGGAGTTAAGCAGCCTGCTGAAAGGATCATGATTGGCATACAGTGGAGAAACACAGCAGGCTCTACTTATCGAATGACTCTCTTGAGATTTCACAATGGTTACATTTGCCAGTTAATTTATAGATTTATGTAGGCTATGCAGCCATTGCTACTATCAGATATACATCTCTTTTTACCAAACCCATCCACCATTGCATACGTGTTTTTCATCTATTTTATTTCCTGTCATTGATGCAAACCTCACCAGAGAATGAGAACAGACAAAATCTGCCCTTTACCTTAGCAACTGTTCGCTCTGATATTAAATAATAGGCAGCAGAATTGATTTGAAATTCTCCTGAGAATCTGTGGCATCTGGGGGGGAAATTAATGAACTAACTTAATGAATCTCTTAATTAAAGTAACTCCTCTCTAATAGAAATTTGATGATGAAATAATTGCTGATTAGTCATTACAGCTTGCTTTCAACTAACAATAATGTTCTCGGAGGATTGTCTCTGTGTAAAGCACAAAAGGTGAGAGGTTCAAAGGTTTAAAGGAGAAGTTTGGTTTTTTGCACATTAAGCCTTATAATGAGGCTTAATGTCCAATAAATAATATTTATTAATATTTTTTGATGGACTGTCTGAGTGCACATGCTCCTCCTTTTTTTTTTCCCAGTTAGCCGTGACGTCAGCAACGTGCTCCAGTTCTCAGGCATGCGCCAGTTGTCATAATAATGCTGTAGAAAATTGTTTATGATCGTAAATATCCTTCTTATGAGGCTTAATGTGCAAAAAACTCCAAACTTCTCATTTAAGGCTACTTTAGTGTAATGTCATTACAGGGCAGAAAAATAAACCAACTTGTCAGGAATTTAATATAGCTGTATAGAAGTAAGCTGTATGCTGTTGACTCAAGATGTCATTAGTATTTCAAATGGGACTATTAACGTTTATCTCAATACATATGGGAGACACTATACTGACTCACTGGAAAAGTCAGTCCAGTATGCTTTGAAACAAGACAAGCCCCTACTCCCCTTTCAGGTCATCAGCTATGATGATAACCGGTGCTAACGACAAAACACATACCCAAAGAATTTAAGCACGGTCATTCCATTAAAGGTATAGTCAGTGATTCTAATCTGATACACTCTTTGTCAAAATAAACCAATATCTCCTCACCGGTGCCATGTTATTGTTCCAACACCCCAATATTCTGATTTTAAGGTTTTTCTTATATGCAGACTAGTATTAATTTACTCGTACCTCGACATGTTTCCACTGCCACTTCTGCAGTCTTCCTCAGAAGGGTCATGTGGATGTTGCTATGACCTGTCCTGTCAGCTAATTTATAGAAGTTTGGTCGTCCGACCACGTCCCCTGTTGTCCCACAGTTTTTGCAGGACTGCATCCCAGGTGTGAGACAACATGTATCATCACGGTTTACCGTCCTCTGGGCCCGCTTCTGGATCTTTACTGCCTCCCTGATCCAACTGTGGTACCTGTATCTGTTGTTCTCCTGTCAAATGACCTTGGCGTTTTCTCAGCCCATGATGTGGTTCTCTCTCTCTTACAGTGATCAGACAACAGGGGGCGCGGTCATCCTACTACCTCAGGTAGGACGACCAAACCTTAATGAATTAGCTGACGGGACAGGTCACAGCAGCACCACGTGACCCTTCTGAGGAAGACTGCAGAAGTGGCAGTCGAAACACGCCAAGGTACGAGTAAATTAATACAAGTCTGCATATAAGAAAAACCTTAAAATTAGTTTAATTAGTGAGAACAAATGAACCTGTTTGGGCTACCCCATTATTCTGACCACTCAATCGTCCGACAAATGCACCATTGGTCA
This sequence comes from Naso brachycentron, assembly GCA_029874485.1. Lineage (NCBI taxonomy): Eukaryota > Metazoa > Chordata > Actinopteri > Acanthuriformes > Acanthuridae > Naso > Naso brachycentron. Next base: position 10,796,467 of record JAQFJA010000017.1, read on the forward strand.
GACAGCCCGTTATTCCGAAAAACACAAAACCCAATGCTCCAAAGCCCCGTTGGTTGGACAATAAATTCACCAGTCTTTGTGCCATTCGGGATCAGGGTCTCGCTTGGTGACTCTTGTCCCTCTTCAGGGCTCAGAGTCAGTTTACATAGCCCCTGCCTTGTCTGTACACTGTGTGAAGTGTCCAGAGTGCTACATCCTATCCCTGTTATTTTCTTCTTACTCTTAGCCATGGGGAAAGGTAAAATACAAAAATTACAAACTGTACTGGTATAAAATGAATTAATCAAAAGGAACAGGAACACAAAATACGATAGCCAGAAAAGAACCAAATCATAGGCTTCAGCAAAAATGTATAAAATGAGAGGAGACAGCCGTGGGTGAAAAAGACTGGTGTATGGTCGCAGCAATTGGTCTTCGTTGACGAAATAACAGGCTGTCGGACCAATGGGCATTTGTCGGACAATTGAGTGGTCGGAATAATGGGATGTCAGAACAATGGAGGTCCCCCTCCTCATGGTCTGCTAGCTGTCCCCTCTCTGAAGAAGAACAAAGGGAGGGGCGTATTTGTTTTGGTGTTCAGTTCAAATATCAACAAGCTTTCTCCAGAAATGCTCACTCTACCTTTAAAGCAATAATTAAAGCAAACACCATACAGCAAAATCACAGAGGAGAACAAAATAGATTTCCACATTAATTTTACACACACACACACACCTATTAATTTTATGAGAGACATTTGTGTTGTGATTTTTAAAAATGAAACATCAGACAAAAAGTAAATAAAATCCTCTTGTATATAAAGCAGGCCTGTTGAGAGAGATCTGGGCAGCATAAAGGGGGTCAACTGGCCAGCTGGCTAGCTAGTGACCCCTGCAGGCGCTAGCTTGCTGTCATGCTAGTTTTTAGAGCTTCTTAATGGGAACAAAAAGCTGTAGTAAAAGTAGTTGCCTTCATCCCAGTCCTGTCTATTTCTTAGTGCCAGGTAACATCATAGTTAGTGCCTGAAAGCATAAAGCCAATCTGAGGTGGATTAGGGTCGAGTCTTACCACAAGGTGTACTGGGTAAGTGCATTAAACACGTCGGTTCAGTCTCTCCCTTCTGCAGATGTCAAACAATGAAATTTATTCTTTAATAAAATAGCAGCATTACCGTTTGTTTTTGATTCTCAATGTCTCTTACCAGCACTAGGAAACCACTTCGAGGAACTTTCAAATCTAAAACCTTCAACTTCATCGCAACACCTATTTATGAGCTTATTTCCAGACGATTATCTGTGGTAATAAAGAAGTATCCCACCTGTCTCACCGGCATCTAGAAAACGGTAAAAAGTTTTTGCATCCAGCTAGTTAAATGCAGCTTTTTAAAACATCACTGAAGTATTTCTACTTTACAGGCTCAGCAGAGATGTCGCAAACGTTGCCGAATCATGAAAGTGTCCTTCTAAACTTTAATTAAAGTGAGAAGTCCTAACTGGCACCAAAACAGGTCTTTTAAAATCACATTAAGAATTATGGGTACAAATAGAACATTTGAAGGACACACACTTCATTTTCAGAATACAGCCTTTTTGATTAGATGCATCAAACCCAACGACAGTTTTAGCGTCTGCTGGCAGTTCATGTTATAGTCAACCACACTTACATTTAAAGCATGGAAAAAAATTATGTTTTAGCATCTGAATAGAACATTATTATTTTAAAGGATGTTCCTTAAATTGGTGTTTTAATGATGATGGTGGAAACTGCTCTTTAACACGTTTTTCTAATATCTCCCATGGGTGTTTAAATAGATATAAATCTGGTGCCATACTTGCCAACCTTGAGAAAAAACAGGAGGATTTTTAAGTTTCTTCAGCATCCTTAACAATATGACAAAAAAATAATTACACTACAAGACCAATTAATTCGCCTCTATGGTATGAACTTGCAAAAATCTCTGGGATAAACAACTATACACTATTCATTATATTCATTAAATTCATTTTTTACTTTTACCCTCACAGAGTCTGTGAAACGTTACACACCACTGACATCAGTGCTGGTGCACGGTCATTGCTTTTTTATGTTTGTAGTCTTAGCATGGCAGATTTCTCCTTTGAGCATGGGGATAAGACGACCACTTTTCTTCTTTTAGCAAGTTTTCTTCCAGCGGGCCGAAATTTCGTAGTGCTCTCTCGGGGTTGCCTGACATACCTGATGTGCCTGTATAGTTATCTGGGTGGAAACAGTGGACTCTAACGGTGGTTTCACACTGTGGACTCGAGCCCGGATCTGACCTAATGTGAAAGCACTCTAAGGGTCTGATTTACTAAAGATTTGCGTTGGTAAAATATGTGCAAACTTGAGCAAGACAGTGCACATTGTGGATTTAGCACCTTCCCCTTAATTAATATGCAACATGGGGCGTTTTTACCCGAGTGTGTATTGCGCACAGATGGCTGCTCTTATTGGGGAGATGAGGAGTCATAGGCAAAATTAAAGAATGCATAGAGAACGCATTTTTAACACTTGTGTCAACATTTTTGGTTTGACAGAAGAAAAATAAATAGGCCTATATATCGCCTCTCTGGCGATGCAGTTTTGGAACTTTTAATTGAGCGCAGAGTTGATTAGGAGCCTTGTATGAGACTTTCCAGGCTGCGCTCTCTGGAGTCTCTAAGATCATTTATGCTTTGTAAAACTGTTCCTCTCAAAATGAATAAAAACATGATTTAGGATATAAAAAATAGGATAAAATCTAATTTATTTTATCATATGTAGTTTTTGTTATCTTAATTTATCGTAATGTGATTTTCATTCATTCCTGACTTTGAGAACAGCTCTCATCTGTTTTTGTACATGAACAAATGAAACAACATTCACAGGCACTGCCGCTTAAAGAAAATTTAATTCTTATTTGTCTTCCTATTGCTCTTTGCTTTCTGGCAGGTGGCCTGTCTCTCTTCTAGTGCGCTCCTCCCTCTCTGTTTCATTTTGCGTTTGCACCGGTCATTCTGTGAAAACTCCGTGGCAGAAACCATGGAAACACAAAACACAAAACCCTCATTTAAATATCACCCTCTCCACCATGTTTGCACCTGTTGTCAGTAATGCAGTTATTCTTAGATCGCTCACAAAATGTACCAACAAAACATGCAATATGTTAGAGTGCACATGCAATATAGGACTCTGTATCTGGAATCTTAGTAAATCAGGCCCTAAGAGTCTAAGGGCTTACACACGCTGTACTGTTACCACGTTAAAAAGCAGGTTTGGAGACTTCATAATAAATTGGTATGGTGCCCAAATTCCATAGTGTATGACTCAAATCATTTTGACACTCCAACAATTTAGCGACCTCTGATACACTGCATAGAAGCAAAAATTGTCATTTGTTTCTTACATCATTCAAGTTTTTTCTTTTATTTGTCACCCGATGAAAAGATCCATCTAAGTTTTCTAAACATGAAGCTTTTCTGCACTGTGCTTGTTTCTGTAGGACCAAATGTGTCTGGAACTGCTGGCACTCTCTAAAACTTTACAAATTGTTTCAGTCCCTTTCCCTCAAGCTTCATTTTGTAGCAGTGTGCAGCAAAAAGTTACAGGGAAACATATCAACAGGGGTCTGAGCATACATGTGACATCACTTGTACTATCCATTTTGCTGCCACTTGGGTCAGCACGTCCCCGAGAACGCGTGTGAATGTCAAGCAAGCGTACATCAGGATGTGGAGGGCAGATGTGAAACTGGCCAAGATCTTTCCTGAGAAAGTACATCCGCATCAGTCAATGCAGCCTGGCATGATTGGGTGTGCCACATCCCTTTAAGGACGGATGTAAGAAAAGCTTTTGACAGGCCGGAGAAAGTCTGGTCAACGTCAAATAGTGGCTGAGACAAAGACATGTCTAAGTCCAAACTGGCACAAGAGTTACAACAGTATGATGTGTCAGCGACTTCTGTAAGAGACTTATATCACATCAGTCCTGGTTGTCTTGTACTACCTTCACTGTCCGCCAAGCCAAGATTAACCCAGACCAAAAAAGGGTCGGCCCAGTTACCCTAAATCACTATTTTATGGTCTCTGCGTTATTTATGGCCCGAGCGAAGGTCATAGTGAGCAGTGGGAAGACTGGAGCTCCTACCTGTAGCGGCCGCTCATAACTCAACTGTCAACTCTTGCACCAAGCCCGGGATGATTAAGCACCCCGGCTCCCCAAATCTGACTGCGGGCCAACTTGCTTCTACTTAGCCTCTGTCTAGAGTGTGGCACTTGTCTGCCATGCTGGCACAATCGACTCCTGCCTCAATTAAACCCCCACCCTCACCTCTTTCCTTCTCCCTCCTCTCCCTCTGTGTTTTTGCCTCCACCCATCCTTTTCTCTCTTGGCTTGTTGCACACAGTTTCTCAGGAAGGAACATGCCTCTGCAGATAACTTCATTTTGCCGTGCTGTGAACAACACATGTCCGCACCTCTCCAAACACGCGTGTCCACACATACAAGCACACACAGACAAGCACTGAATAAAGACAGACAAGCAGCCTCTCTGCTTTGTGCATCCAATCAACTACAAAGGCTGAAGAGCTTTCAGGAAACGTCACACATTTTCCATGCCTTCTTTTTTACACAGACAATATTATGAACTTATGATAAAACTTTATTCACATTATATAAATTGTGAAAGAACATGTGTTATTTTCCACCTTTCGATCCTTTCGAAGGATTAAGAAATTCATAACTTGGCAAGCAGATTAAAAACATTTGTTACTTGTGAAGAACGCTGAGTTTTTTTAATCCAGATGGCTAAAAGAGGATGGAGAATTCTGAAAAAACACAGGTAAGTGTTGTTTGACAACCTTTAGGTTTCTTTTCATGCTCTGCCGGCTTATTTTTCAGAAATAACAGATGCTAAACTTACTGGCTTAAATGTAATGGTAGTACATAAAATGGAAAAATTATATATACTTTAAAGCAATGATAGTCAATTATTAACACAAGATCATTCCCTGTACACTGTGCCAATGTAATGATATGGTATATATACTTCCTGTCTCCTAAGTGAGCAGAGTCATGTCTCCCATGGAGACAGTTAGGAACCACCATCCCTCCGCCTCGTCTGGAAGTGTTAAAACAGCATGTGAATGGATAAAAGCAGATGGATTTTGTGTCGCGTGACATTTGTTTGAGGTAAGTTTTGACTTTAATTCATGGTTTTACCTATAAAACC
>JAQFJA010000017.1:10813089-10835144 GCA_029874485.1 Naso brachycentron
TCACAAGGACTATATTTCCTTTTCTTACGCTGCTATGTCCACATCTCCCATTTTCTCTGGTCTAAACGGTGTCCAGTCGCGATGTTTTATCCACTCTCAACCTCACATGCGCGCTGTCATTAACTGGAGGAGAAGCACCCACTTCCCACCTAGAAGCGACCAAAGTAAAGAAAAACACACGTCTAAGGGCCCATGAGTGACATATTGCACATAATTCATTTTGTACAAGTCTATATTTTGTTTTTTAAGAAAATGCTGCTGATTCTACCTTTAAGTATTTAAAAAACACACACGTTTATATCCTATTGTTTAGCTGAAGGTTGATAAAGAACATTCAAATATCCCCTGGCTTTAATCCTCACACATTATAGTGATTCTTCAGTAAGAAAAAGATTGTAAATGACGACAATTACTACCACAAAAGACAGTAAAAAGATTCATTCTTGATGTTCTGAGGACAAGAACTTAAACACTCATGCGTAACATTCTTGGATACACTCGTCTCTATCAATACTTCCACTGAAACAATAACATCATGGGAACCAATAGTGACTGAGATTGAATTGTTGTAACATGCTCAAGTATGAAATGTATCCACTGAGAGATGATTTATTGTTGTGCTGGGATTCATTCGTTCTGCTGCAGAGTGCTCTAATTCCCTCAGTCCCTTCATGTTTCAAAAGGGTGAGGATCCTCAAGTGCACACACTGCCAAGAGCCTAATCCAAATGTGATATGTTAACATATGCAAGTGCTGATCATCTATAGGACCCACGCTGCTGAGACAAAAGAGAAGAGCAATCCTCTGATTTGGCTGCGGCGACTCGAAATTGAAATGAGTCACGTCGCTGCTATGTGGTTGTAAAAACTGGATGAATCCATTCCTGCGATTTTTAACACCGTGTCAACGCTCGAGTGAATAATGAGGAGAATGTGACAATAGCGGATGTGCTTTCAGACGTCATGCTCTAGACATTTTAAGGTCAACTGCTCGGTTTTTCAAAGCAACAGTTCAAGTCTCATTACTGCGAAATGGCCTCGGAGTGGCTTTCTTTAACCTCTTTGAATAACATCATGTGACATGTGTTAGCATTTCCCAGCATATATAAATTCAAGTTTAGTCCATATGAAGTATAGAAAGCAATCAAAAGTCTTTTCCATGAAACCATTGCTCTGTCAGTCATCTGGGCTGAGCAATGGCTTTTCTTACTGTGGCGCCACTCAACAGAACTCACAGTAAATGCTAATACAGGACTATAAATCATTCTAATTTGATGGTCCCATGTGATCAATTCTGATGCATTGCTATGCACTTCAGAACACTGCATTCAACTAAACATGTGACACACACACACGCACACAAAGTATCCAATAACCTAATACTCCCAAGCCTTTTAAGGAGGCCCTTCCCCCTTTTAAAAGCCACCATATGCCGTTGCATAGAGCTGACTAATGAGCCAGTCAAGAGAAAACGCCCTTTACCTACAAGGTTAATAAATTATTACTATAGAAAAAAGCGTGGGCAATTACTCAGCTTATTTCTTCAGCCAACTGTTGCAAAAGTGACAATAAACAGCAAACACCTTATGAGAAATTAATGTTTTTTCTTATTTTTTGTATATTCGGGTGTTCAATGGATACAAATGGGGAAATTAACTTTAAGGAAATCTATACACATATCCATATTTACATATAAATTATATATATATATATATATATATATATATCTACCTGCTGCAAAGTACTCTATGCGCACTGATCAGCCACAAAATTGAACTGCTGACAGGTGAGGAACACTGATCACCTAGTAACAATGTAATGTTCGGCTAATTGCTATGGTTGTGGATGCCATCCTCCATCTTAGCACTGTCGCAGACCAAGTAAACTTCCTCATGGCAACAACATCCCCGGATGGCAGTGGCAACACAGAGCACTCTGCCACATCACAAAAACAGCTCCAAATTGGCCAGATGAAGAGCTCATAGCCTTAATTTGGCCTTCAAATTCCAATTTAAACCAGCATCTATTGGACTTACCAGAACAAGTCTTATCCATGGAGGCCCCAATGTGGCCAGAACTTGGCCCTGACCTATTGAGGCATGGACACAGGACCGCTAATGGTGTCCTGGTGAGTGTGGCATCAAGGCACTGTTGGCAGAGCCCTTTAGTCCTGTGGGTCACAGGTGGGGCCTCCATAAGTGGACTAGGGATGCTAGATTGAACTGGTATCTGGGGAAGGAGACCAAGTCAAGAGACCAGTCCATTCCTGACCAGTTTTTGCAATGTGGTAGAATGCACTGTCCTGCTCTGGGGTCACTGCCATTGCTAAGTGCTGTTGCAAAAATAGGGTGTGCATTAATTAACATTATCATGAAAAAAAAGGTCAGATGATAGTGTCTTATATAGTAGAAGCTGTCACATTCAGAACAGCTTTGGTTTCTTTCAGTTAATTAGTTTGGTTTAAAAACAACTTCATCGTTCTGGTTCAGTTTCCTTGTTCTCGTCAGCATCATGTCTTGCCAAGCCACAGCATGCAGTGGTTTCTGGTGAAAAAGGCTCTGATAAACCTGCTGCACACAACCTCACAAGCACCAAAGGCAAAGAGACAAAGTGCAGCTACCTTGTGAACACGGTAAAGCATTTAGTTAGAAGCAGGTGGGGACCAAAACAGAGCTAAAAGGAGAGTAAACTGAATATTTTGATGGACTGTTAAACAAAACAAGTTAGAAGACTTAATTTTGGAATCATTTCGATTAGGGCCAGACTGATATATTGTTTTGCCGATACTGTTGCCCGATAATGGCCCATTGCTGATACATTGGTGTATTGTCGTATAAGGTCTCCGATAAGTGCCGATATTAAAACTGTTTTTTTTGAACTGGAAAAAATGCTTGGACTAGCAATCGAAAATGGTGTAATCACATAGTCTGTCCAGCAGAGGGGGGGTCTATTATTCAATTCGTAATGAGTAAACTGTTCAGTGCACTGATGTTTGGAATAAAGTTTGTAAGATATCCCACCTTCATTGCATATCCTTGTCACATGTATTTAATAAACACATTGAAAATATTACATACAGAATATCAGCCGATACATCAGATATCAGAGTTTTCTTACTTCCAAATATCGGCAGTATCGGTATTGGCCGCAGAAATCCCATATCAGTTGGGCCCTAATTTTTATGACTATTTTCATACTAATAATTATTGACATAAAAATGGTGATTTTAGAAAATATTTTCATCATTTGTATACATGCAAAACCCATCAAAGGCTTATAGGAATATTCATATTATAACATAGTCTTACTGTGCGTTTCTTCTACATAATATTATGTAGATGTGAACAACCTGAGCTGCATTGGACGCTCTGATTAACACCGAAAATCAGTACAGCTGATTGTCGAATCACGACTGGCATTGTAAATAAAGGTCAGCGTTTAAATTATTCTAATTGGCGAAAGTGTCGGTTGCAAGTTTTGATCTTTTTAAAAAAGTAAACTTTCTTTTCATAACTTCGATATATAATAAAGTGACAACCTGCAGACAGCAACTACAGGCAGTGACAGTCCAAAGAAATGCCTGCAGAGAGAAATCCTGTGTGATGGAAAAGTGCTCTGCATTCACAACTATTGTTACTTCTCTCCATGATGGGCAAATAAGTGTTGCCCCTTAATTTGGTTCTGAATGGAGGAGACTGGCGACAAAGCAACACTACCCGCCCAAATCAAATCTCATGGCTCTACTTTCTGCGTGATTACACAATAACTCTGAGCTGACTGATTGTCTACCTCCAGAAAATGCTGCCAACGCCACTGAATAGAGCCATGAGAATTGTTGGACTGGTGCTGCCTGTTTCTATTCATGGTGGCCGCCACAGCAAAGGGGAGACTGCTAATGGTGATGAATAGTAATAGCCAAAACCTCTTCGAACTGAGCTTGTGAAACACAGGGAAACTTATGCTGAATGCAATCGCTCAAGAGTACATTATTCACCCTTTTTTGTCAGTGTGACAAATGTCCGAAATTGTTTGTGTTTAGGACGAAATACGAATGGGTCTTTTGGACTCTTCTGAATGCTGAAACGATTTCAAACCTATCTTTCAGAAAGATGTGTTTCAAAAGTTCCCCTTGTCCTGTGAAAAAGCAATTCCTATGGGCTCCAAGAGAGCAGCTTTGCCTTTTCTTTCTGACTGGCCACAGAAAACCTCCACTTTAATGAAAACTTCTGCCAATATGAGCTGGGAAGCCAGAAATTTCACCACATTATAGAACTCATAAATCAAACAATTGTCTACGTCCACCATCAGGCAAGTGGAAAAGGAAGATAATAGGAGTCTCCTGCTTTATTTTTTTCATTTTATCTTTTCCTTTCCCTTTCCTCAATCTCCTTGCGCTGAATTGCTGTCCATTTTCTTTCACCTCACTCTCTATGTTCATGTTTTCATAAAGAAGGACCTGTGAGGGCCAAAGAGTTATGGATTTACCAAATGCATCAATAGTTTATTGTCCCTCAGAGGGGAATCAGGAAATAATTTAGCATATAAAACAGGGTAAGGGGGTGTCATACTGTTAGACGATGCTCTGTGGACCAAGGACCAGTGCGTTTTTGGCCAGAGATGATAGACTTCATTTAAAATCAACAGGGGAGGACTTTAACATAGCTTTACTTGTGCCCATGGGGGTCCAAAAATGTTATTTACTCCCACTATTTTCCTGACACATTAATGGCAAAAACAAGTCCTAAATGATGGAAGAGTTTCTCATGAATGCTGGCTCCAGTTAAAGGCAAAACCAATAAAAACAACAACATACACTGAACAGGGACGAGGAGCGCAATATGTAGTATGTCTCAAGGTAATGCCGCATTAGAAAAACCAGAGGAACTTACCTTAATACGCAGGAATAATACCCCACGTCGTCCAGCTCTGCTGGTCGGAACCATATGGCGTCCTCCTCCTTGCTCATCCTTGTGCCGTCAAAACTGATGGGTTCCTCAAAATCCCCATGTCCTGCACTTTTGTACCACATAAGGCTAAGTCCTGCGCTCTGCGCATGGGTGTAGTTGGCCCGTATATATCCATAGAATAAAGCACACTTAATCCGCACAGGTTCCCCCAGAAGTACCTTATATTTCAGGTAGTCCACTGACCAATCCGTGCAGCCTTCCACTGAAAGAAAAGGACAGAGAAAAAGGAGAATTAAGCAGGTGTTTCTAGTGACAAAAAACAAAACAAACCAAGAGGTGATTTGTAATCATGGAAAGGGCATGTCGCACCCAGGACAAGACTATTTAAGGTGTTGACATTAGAACATCTGTTCATGTTCTTAGCAAGCAATCCTTGTATCACAGGCAGTCATGACGTTTGTTGTCTCTGAGCAGCACTGATCTCTACAATTTCTCCTTCTTTTATGCTTCACAAACACACTAATCAGATGAGGCTATTAGTACATATACACACCTTGAACTAATGACCTTCTAAGTAGAGTAAGTAAGTAGAGTAGAGTAGTAAGTAAGATATGGACTTATTAAGAGTGAAACGATATGATATGATTCAGTTACTTGAAATTGATATAATAACGTGTTTTGTTTGAGGTTTTTTGAGGAAAGAAAATGCCTGTTTCTATGAAGTGGTGGAGGAAGAAAAATCCTGGAAAAGCTTGATACACCGAACTACACAAACATTCAGTGCAATGTCTCTGTTCAAGCTGTGTGGAGCAAAATCAGCCAATGGTGATTGAAAATGTCTCGTTCTCCCAGTGTTCCCCTCCCCTGCTCCGCTATTATCTCTGCTGCTGATACAATACACATGTCCAGAATGAACTGGAGTAACGTTTACAACTATTTACTATTATATTTGGGAAAAATACCTCCACATAATGTTTGACGTGCTAAATACAAGGCACAAAATTCTTTGTAATACAATCAATTTCTGCTTTGAAAAGCTATTTTAGATCAATACAAGTCCCATAGAGAAATTTGTCGTTTACCTGTCGACATAGTTTGATCAAGATGCAACATTCTTTGTTGTCATGGCATTTCTACACACAACATTACAACGAGATTACAACGGCTCTCCCTGAGATAAAATCATAGGATTGTCGTAGGTTTATAAATTGACGCATTAATACATCAATGTATCATTGCACCCCTACTCCGAAACATGCCTGAATGAACTCAAATCAAGAGAGCAAGCAAGCAGAAAAGTGGTTCAAGTCAAGTCAATTCAATTTTGTTTACATAGTGTCAAATCACAACAAAGATGTCTCAAGACGGTTTACATATAGAGTAGGTCTAGACCACACTCTATAATTAAAATATATTAAGTTTTTGGACCCAACAGTTGAAAGCAATTCCCCTATGAGCAAGACTTGGCGACAGTGGCGAGGAAAAACTTCCCTTTAACGGCAGAAACCTTGGAATTAATCCAAGACTCAAGGTCAGCAGTGATCTGCCAACACCAGTTGGGTTATTTAAATATTTAATCAATAGTAATAGTACTCATACTAATTATCGTAATACTTACAGTACTTTAAAAATGATTCAGTATCACAATATCCCTCTGAATATGCAACCAAACTTCTAAAGTATTGATTGCTCCATTCAATCATTCTATGCTGTCTGCTCCTGCTTTCACCTACAAACATAGTTTTATTTGTATGTGACTCGTGTGTCATTTCTTCATACATAAATTGAGTCACTGGCAATGAATTTTGTATTTTTGCCACCTTCGATATCTCTTTTTAAAATGGCAGTGATGGCATTTATCTACATTTCACCTGAGAAAATTAAAAAGTCGCTGTAAGTCTGCATTCCTTTCCTAAAGCTATTAGGCTATCATCAGGTCTCAAATGCTGTTCTCAGTCATTTAAATGGAAAAAGTTGCTTGTCTCAAATTGCTCCGGTGCACACGGCAAAGCTGAGCAATACAGGTCTCCCTGTTAGGACATCTTATAAAGCCCACCAGCTGTCAGTCAGAAAAGTTTCAAAGATTGAATAATAACTGCATTATTCATGCACGGCTGGCAAAGGAATGGTTTGGATCCTCAGACTCACAATCCATCTTTGGGTGTATATAAAATTCACGACAAACACCAACTATTAAACTGGCACTTAATCCTTATAAACTTCTGACACACCAGTGAAAACTCGCACAGGCTTCCAAAAACATTCAGCCGTACCGATTGAGATTGATTTTAAGTGAGTGTGTAAAAAGACAGAGGCACTTTGAGCAACACATTGTGCAGGTTTTATAAATGGAAGAAAACAACTTTCAGGTGCACTGTGGCCTGCATCATGATGCAAGACTAGTGGGTTCATCAACTATTTGTGTCGTGAGCAGGGATCTGATTAATGTCCTAGAAATGCCAACTTTACAGGAGGGTTTACATTTTTATAGTAAGTGACTTTACAGGTACAGTTGACCACAACAGCAGCTTAGAGAGTGGTAATTATATCTTCATATTCACTTTTATTCCCACTGGATTCCTGTCAGTGATTCATATGTGCAGAATGCTTTTTATTCCACCACTGAAGTTAACAAAAACACAAGACATTTCTGTGATTGTAATCCTTTATTTTAACACAATGAGCTGATTATTGCAAATGGAAATCACACTAACATTGCATTTTCAAAAACATCCACTGATGTCCTTATCAAAATCAGACATTCATTATTTTTCAAGCTTCATTACACACGGTTGCAGCCTGTATTTTTGTTGAAATGATTCCCATATTCATGAATCAGATAAAGCTACTCAGCTAATTTCAATAGTCAAGTACAATCTTGTCCTGCTCCATCTAACCTTAGACATTTTTCCCTTCCTGTTCCTGATATCCTCTTTTCCCTTGCTTCACCTCGCTGCATCCCTTTTCCTTTAAAAACAGCTGGCAAGCACAGCTGCTGTACACTCAACAGGCTTCGCTAATTGAGCCTCTATAAATGTTTTATTTACCAAAGAAGCAACTCGGCCGCCAATGAGGTGAGGTGCAGTGAGCGCAGCAGTTGTCGGAGGTAAATGGCGGAGGGAGGGGTGTTGGCGGCGAAATTGATTTAACCCTGATAATTTAGGTTACTGTACTGTATTGTGTAGAACTGTAAGGGTTGTGTTAGAAGGGGCAGCAACAACAGTAGTGGGCATTTTAGGAGCTGGAGAAAAGACGGAAGGAAAAAAACAAACTTTAAATCACTTGAATGGTGAAAAACAAGAATGACATATTGTCCAATTGAGATCCTTCCATAAAGGCTGTAGTGGCGTTTAAAGCCAAAGATCTATCAGTTACCGAAAACTTACAGCAACAAATGTTGGTGCCAATCCATCAGAGCCAAAGTGCATTAAAAATTGTGGGGAAAAATCCATCACTGAGGCAAGAAACAGATTTCTCTACTAAAAGAAGCCTCAATATACCAGAATGCAATGTAGTAACAGAACATGATGTTATGAGTGCTGCAGCACTTTGTAGATACATGCATTCCTTAGTGAAACAAAGACAAGCAGCAAATGCTCAAATTTTGGATTTATTTTTTAAACTAGAGAATGTTTGGCACTGCTGCTTGATAACTTTAGGAGCTAAATACAAAATTCAGTCTTATTAGATTTTAGGAAACACATATTTTGCTATGTAAAGAACTAGTGGCATACTGACATTTAGAATGGAGAGTGACTTCACACGCTCGCTTCTAAGTTTCTTTGTTTTGTTAGGTGGGGTGGCAGCACATTCATGTAAATTCTAATCAACCCCCTCCCTTCAGAACTGTTGGCACCACCCCCTTTATAAAATGCCACAGCGAGTGAGGAGCAGCCAAGTGTATTTTAAATTTAATCCAGGTGCAGTAACGTAGTAGACAGATAAGTGGGAAGGCTAACGTCACAAGCTGTTCAACTGTCACATAAATGTTATTACATTGTGTTATCATTGAGATTCTGACCCGCCATGCATCGTGGAAAGAGACCTTTAGATGTTTTTTCACTTGAAATAACATCACATTATCATCAAGTAGATATGGGAGACATTCGAGCCAATGCTAACTGCTAGCAGGGCTGTGGCTTCTGTTGCTGCTTGAGAAGAAGGCTACAGGTCCAGCCATAGCTAGCGCGAACAAGTGGTTTGGCTAACGTCTCAATACACATGTAAATGCTGGTATATTGTGTTGTGATTGATATTCTGACCTGCCATGCATTGTGGATAGAGACACCTTTATATTTTTTGCTTGAAATATCACATTATCATCGAGTGGATGCAACGACAGGCCGCAGCTAACCGCTAACAGCTGACCTCTAACCGCTAACAGCTAACAGCAGCAGGCTGGACTCATGCTACTATCACTACAACCACTAGCGGTAGCATATAGCTCTTTAATGAATATCAAAATGGTTTTTCATTACTTTAATTCTAATCAATTGGGCTTTATGCATGTTCTAATAAAGTCGTAGCAAAGCTTGCTGGGGTATGTAGGATATCAGTTTGGCAGATGAAGCAGGTTAGATAAGAAGAGAGATAAAATATATTGCCACACAACTGTTCCTGGAATTCATCAAAAATATTAAATATATCATACAGAGTTGTCTGTTACCTTTATATATACTGTTAATGTAATCAACTGGGAAATGTCACGAGTACGCAGATTTGACAGCTCATTTTATCTTTGACAGCAGTGCCAGATCTGCAGCACATAGTCTGATTCATTCCACGAGCCTGAGAACATTGCATTTAATTCAACGCTTTTACATCAACTTGAAACTTTTTTTTTTTTAAATTCTCTACATTTTGTGGACCTTCCCGGGATAAAGACAACAAAACCAAAACAATTTCATTTGCACAAAGAATAAATAAGTAGAAACAAAATGCAGCAGACAGAAAAGCTGGAGAAGGCGGTGTGTGCTCTGCAAGCAAACCAACACCACAATCCTTTCATTGTGGTTAAGTCCAACTGTTGCCATGGCAACAAAGGGTCTACCCCCGCTTATCGAGAACTTGCTAATTAGTTTGTGGACGATAATAACTTGAAGGCTTAAGGTAAGACGCGCAGCCAAGATGGTTTCACTTCTAATCATGTGTCCTAATTGAGACTCTGAAGTGTTTTACTCTCACAACTAATAAAAAAAAGCAAAGGGGCGAGTGAAAAAGGTCATTCAAGCAGGCGGACACTCAAACAGAGAACAAGATTAGTTCGGCAAAAGTGTGCAAGAAGTAACAACTAATCTTTGTCTTCTCTTACATTTACATGCACACACAAAACACACACATTGAGACTTTAAATCATGCCGTTTTTGTCTGGTAATTACGGTGCTGTGACTTGTGCAGTTGTACTCTGCAGTACAAATGCAGCATTAAAAATAAAATAAAAGCAACAAACCTCAACAGATATAACCTTTACACTTCCCCTAACTTAGTAGAATTACTATCAAACAGTTGTGGACATGAGGTCGATAAAAGCCACTATAGCAACATGCACCATGACAGAATAATAGAGTTAGACACAGGGCCCCTCTACAAGACATAACAAAGTTAGAGCCCGTGTCCACATGGCTTTTTTTGACTTTTTTTTTCCCCCGGCAGAAAAGCACTGGCAGCGCACTTGGAAGTCGAGATGAAGCTCTTTTTTTGTTTTTTCTTTTTGTTACTATGAGCATCAAACGGAGGATCCTTTTCCTCATACTTTGTTTGGATGATGAGCTTCATAATGATAATGGCTCCGCTATCACGGCTCCAGCAAACAGACATGGATCAAGGAGGATGTGAGTGCATGACATTAACGAACACAGACACACAAACATTCTTTCATCTTTCTGTTATGATTTTGCCTGTTTTTGTCGGACATATCGCACACGGGTAACGCGGAGACGGCCAACAACAGCTTCTCCTCCATCTTCACTCCTAAAGAACTACTTCTTGCTGAAACAACGAATAATAATGAACTCTGGACAACATACGCCTTTAAAGACATTTTTATTGACAACTGCAAGAAAAAAAAACTTTTTTTTAAAGCTTCTTTAAAAAGACCCCCCAGAATTTTGTAGTTGAGGCATAGAAGGGGTCTGACCTGTCCATGAAGGGCTCTCAGACCCCCTGTGTTTCGCACCTTGCTCCTCAACTAAGAACAACTACAAAGGGGTCAGGCGTCTTACTGCAGTTGCCCACTGCGCTCACTTGCCTGTATTTTAAAAACTCAAAATGGTGGATTTATTGTCAAGTTACTTTTTTCATACAATTTTGATGTATTTGTTGTTTTTTAATTTATATTTTTGCTCCAATACATTTTAACAGGAAATATTGTACTCTACTGTGATCACCTGTACATCAGGGGTCTTCAACCTTTTTTAGCCCCCCTCAAAAAAAAAAAAAGAAAGAAAAAAGAAAAATTATTGCATTTAAGATGAGCCAACTGTTTTTACTCTACTTTATATTCAGTCATTATCTGTAAAAAGTAGCTTATTATTGCTCGTTAATAGTTTACTTTTAATTGAGTTTACGCAATATAATTTTTATCCAAATTTAAAAAAAAAAAATCCCCAGATATAAATTATTTTGATGAAAAATTTTGACTATTTTGGGGGTCCCCCTGCAGCACCTCCAAGGACCCCCTGGGGGCCAAGACCCTCTGGTTGAAGACCACTGCTGTACATTCTTTAACAGCTGTGGTTGAGTTGCCATTCCACTTTTACTTGCGACATTTCAGTACATTTAATGATAATACTTCTATCATCTTAACTGAAATACATTTTAACTCCAAAATTCTAAAATAAAAAACAATATTCTAGCCTTATTACTTTAGAACAGTATCTGAATACTCTTGACTTCTGGATTAATGTCAAATGTTACTGTATCTACTGTTGTTGTGCCCCACTAGCTGACCTCTAAACCCGTCTTTGCACCCTTGACATATCCTGTTGACCCAGACAGTAAAGAGAGACAAATTTACTCAGAAGTACTTTCAGTTTGGCTGCACACACTAGATTTTGCACCAGAAAAAAACCACAGTAAATGCATCACTGCCAAACATCAGACAGCCGAGCTCTGTCATTGCCTCTCCCATCAGCACAGCAAATAAACTCTCGTCCGCTCATTTTTAAAACATTTTTTTTTACAGCAGAACATTTTCTCTCTAGTGAAGAAGAAGAATGCCTCACAGAATAGGAAAGAGTCATTTTGATGTTGTCCAAACACTGTTATATTTCCCACTACAATACAGTGCACAGTATCCAGATAGTGGCACAATGCTGGCTTAGTGAAACATAAAATGACACAACTTAACGGGGATAATACAATCTTTGGACGAAATAATTAAATTCCACACATTTTAGTATGCATCTGATTAGAAAGACAAATGAATAAATGAAAAGTGATAAAAAGTGAAATGGTTGATTACTGCTGAAAACATATGCCACATATTAAAGTGTCTCTTTTCAACAGTGAAATTACTGTCAGATAAAAGATGCTTTTTAAAATCACCCGTAGGCATTCGATTACTGCGCAGAGCTTTGAAAATATCTGCAGTTTTGCCGAGGAGTTAAAGAAAAAATAAAAGCATCAAAATCTTAAATTAATTTCCCTTTAAGGGTGAACTGCAGCCCAACTGTTTCAAAGGGCCTGCTGTATTTATCTCTAATACCGCCACAAGGAGTTTGCCGGCGCCAATATCTGTTATCTTCCACCTATCCTCAAATTGCCCGTTTCAGACTTTTGACGGAGGGTTATCGTTTATTTCAGTAAGTGAGGGTGGGGATTCTGCATAATCTGTTGGCAGGAAACAAACATGGTACAAAGCCTAACTGAACTCGATTAACATTTCCCTGCTCACCAGATTTCCATTCTGCTGGATCACAATCGGTGAGGGAATTGGCCAATCTGCTGAGTGATAATAACAACTCCAGCAGCCCTTCAGCGTCTGGGACCATCGAGCATAAGCAGCATTTGCAGCTCTGCTACACATGACCCATAAGTAAAAAGGGGTAATTCCTCAGATGCCGTCCCTGAGTGCGTCCAGGGTCCAACAATGCTGTTTGTCAGCTGGACAAATGCTAACTGGTTCGCTGTCATCTGTCATGTTTTTGCCAAACGATCACAGAACAAATGTTTGCATGTCACTCTGCGTGGAAAATTGGGATTTAATAGAGCCAAATTCACTGACGCCACATTGAAATGGAGTCTTCTGGCTATATCCCGATTTAACCACTCCATTAAACAAAGGCAGGGCCATTTGTCAGGCCTGCCCTGGTTTTATGTTTGTCATATTTGTCTCATTTGTCCAACTGTGTAAAAGGCAGAGGCCTCGTTTATAAGAGGGCTTGCATCCTCGTGTTTTATGCTTGTAACCAAAATCAAGCCAAGCACTTGTTTCATGTAAAGAATGAAAAAAAAAAAAAAAGAAAACAGGCACCAAAGAGAGCTGTCGGGTGCATTTTAAAAAAATATTTAAATGTATTTGTCGGAATCATCAGCCAATGTTTAAATGCAAATATAGACAAGTGTAGACTCTAATCAAGGTCAAATCAGAGAAGACCTTTACAAACAAGGTCTTTGGAAATTTAAATATAATTATACTTTCAAAACACAAACATAAAGCATAGCATTATGGAAAGTATTTGCTCTCAACAAAACTCAATTTATGGTTTTAATTTGACTCCCACTTTTAAAAGGATCACAGCTTTCAAGGCTTCAAGGCATTTTACAACTTATCTTCTAAAGTTTTTTCTTGCTTTAAAATATATTCTAAAAATGGAACAACTGATACATCAGTTAGCTGATAATGGCCTATTGCCGATATCGTGCATATGTTTATAGGTTCCCCAATAAGCACTTGCGTTAAAACTGTTGATTTTTTTTTTTAGGCCAAAAAAATGCTTGGACTAGTGATTTAAAACAGTGTAATTATATAGCTTGTCCAGTAGAGGGTGGTCCGTTATTTAATAAGTTAATAATCTCTACTAAGGGAAGGGAAGTGTTTAAAATTCAATTATTTCACATTTTACAACAGTTTTTAAGTCCATATTAACAATATCAATCAATTCTTACCAGAATAACTTGATTTGGAATTAAATGCTAAGTGGAGTACGTCTCTTTGCTCGCCCATTGCTAATTAGCTTAGCTAAAACACTCAAGCACTTCATGTAATTTTAATTTTTTAATAGACTGTTCATTTTGTTGACCTACTTACTGACCAACTAGCACATCAGTGGTGGTTTACACGTGTGCCTAGTGATTTTTTTTTTGGTACGTATTTGATACTAAAATTACATAAAGTGCTAATCTGAGTCTAAAAATAACATAACGTGGTAAATGAACGAGTCACAACAAGCACACAGGACCATTCAGAGTTGTTGGAAAGTTTATCTGATGAGTTTAGGCAGAGGCAGGCTAACACTTCCCATTGCCTACCATTGTTTGAGCTAAGCTAATTAGCGGTGAGTGAGCTCTGCCTGTCTCTTCCTTATGTAATTATCCTTCTATTGTACTTCCTAATATTATCTAAATAAAAAACTATGTTTTTAATACAATATCTAATAAATACTTCTTTATTATTAGCCTGTAATATAGAAATGGTATTATAGGTGATTAATTTCTTGCTCCTGAAAATTGGTACTGACGTGAGACCCAAAAATTCCGTATGATGTTGGGCCCTAATTGTAATAAAGTTTTACAGAGGCAACTTTGTCTATTTTGGTGGAGCCTCTTCATATTGAATATACAGGGCACAATATGCTAAAATACATTGTAAAAATAAATCTTGTGTACAACTGACTGTTAATATGATACAGCACAGATGTGACCAAGATCCTTGTAAACATATTAAAAAGAACAAGCATGATGAATTTCTGCTTTAAAGGGCACCACAATAAAGCCAAACAAATGTTATGTCACTGTATTCCTGCTACGTTTTTACTGTCACTTGAGAACGAGCATGTGCTCCTGCTGGAGAGGAGGTGATCAGCTCATAAATTGGGTTACAGGTCTGCTGAGGGGTAATCGTATGCAGATTGAGTCGGGTCACCGCTGAGACTCCAGCAAAGTGTCTTTTCTCTCATAAGCACTCAAGGAGTTGGTTCACTACCATTTTTCTCCATAAAAGCTCCAGTCTAATTCAATCAGAATGGTGTGCATACATTAAGCCTAGCCTGATTGGATAAACACGCAAGCATCGGTGCACACGTCTACACACACGCGCACACACAATCTATGACGTGGCGCGACATCAACCTTTACTTGCCCTCATGAAGTGTAGTGTCTTAGCTGGCCTGGCTCCAGGGTCCCTAAAGGAACTTATCAACTTCACAGCCACTTTTGCCAAGGTAGCGGGGCAGCAGGGGGGGGAGAGAGATGTCTCGAAATCTTGACCTGCCATTTTCCACCTTGTGGAAATGCTGTCGCAGCAGAGAGGGTCTCAATTAAGAGGAATATTGCTCTGATGTGTGGGAAAGTAACCTCTCGCCTGCCGGCGTGCAGGAGGAGATTACCTGCGTGATTGAAGCATCTCCAGCAGGTTGAGAAAGGGAATGAGTCATCGGCCAATAAAGCAATCAGCTACGGCCATCTGCATATGAGCTTATGTTCACACACTGTAGGAATTCTGGAACAATAAGGAGGTCTCAGGCCTTGTGCTTGTACAGGAAATAATATATTTCCAAATTTGTAGGAGGAAAATTAAGAGCAGTATACAAAAATTGACCCAAGCTATGCGACATAAAGGTTTATGATGGCATCCCTCCCATCTCAGTTGTTGTGGCACAAAAGAGAGTCCACTTTGCTGGACATTGCTACAGAGCAAAAGGGCAGATCATCTCGGATATTCTACTTTGGAGACTTCTCTGTCCATCAAGAGGAAGCAGACCGCTCACATTTCCAGATGTTCTGAGTAGAGACACAGGACTGATTTTGAATGAACTTAGTGTCGAGGGCACTCGAAGGATGATGATGATGACCACCTGGATGTGACTGTGGTCTACAAAAATATATAGAGAGGCAGTGCAAAGAATGCTAAAGAAGCCCAACATGTCAATCTAATGTTTGCATGTTATGAAGAGAGCTGGAGTAAGGACATGTTTAGCTTAGCTTAGCATAAAAGTGGGCGCCAGGGGTGAACAGCTTGCCTGCTTTGTCCAAATTGACGAAATATACCAAAGGTACTATCTCCTCAAGTGCTGATTAAAGCTGAGGTAGGAAACTTCTTAAAATCAAGCTAGCTGTAGCATGAGACTCCTTAAGAAGCAACTCCCCTGTACCCTCCCTTACTTGTTTTTGCTCTGCCTCACGTATTAGATTTGTCATCACTCTCCCTTTTAAGTCCAGTTTCCACCAAAGATTCACGGCGGGACAAAACAGTTGGAGGGAAGGTTGGTGTGGTGTAAACTGGTCTGTCTCTGTCTTTGGGCTTTATGTGTCTTTATTTCCTGGACAGGACAGCTGAAGAGCGGACAGGAAACCAGGAAGAGAGAGGGGGAACGGCATGCAGCAAAGGACCACAGGTGGAACTGAACCCGGGTCCGCTGCGGCGAGGACACAGCCCCCGCACATGGGGCGCCCGCTCCACCGACTGAGCCCCTGGGCACCCCCCAAATAAACTATTGTTGACATTCACCACAGTTAACTGGCTGACTGATTCTACTAAACATATTGGTATGCACTCGGTTTTTCAATGCAATATGGATTATTAGCAGCCAGTTAAACTAAGCCATAAGGTTTTTGTTTTTATCTAAGCTGGCAAAACCATTAAGTTAACAACCCTTTGTTTCCCTGTTGCACTGCTTTGTGTGATGCTGAAGCCTTCTGCGTTCTCAGATGTTATGTTGGTCAATATCATTTTATTGTAACCTCTCCTACAGATGGCCAGAGCCACACAGACAGAGAATAAATGTGTTTATTTCCCAACACAAATTCTTCCTTTAAATTCAAACAACCTAACCTTGTATTAGCATAATTTTTGTCTTGTTTTCAGAAATGACAAACATGTAGGAGTTAAAGTAGATGAAAAGATTGACATTTTTGCAGGGTGACTCCAGCTGCCCAGCTTATTTCATGATTGCAGTGACATTTACCTCCCATCCTCCTACCCATTCCTCACAAGCAGATAAAACAGCTCTATCTCTTCCGTCTCGTCTGGACTTTACTCTCATGACACTTCATCTTCATTTGTCGTTTGTCTCTCTCTCTCCCCAGCTCCCTCTCTTCCTTGACAGCCAACTGGGCTGTCATTTATATGCAAATACTCATGTGATTCAGTGGAAAAAAAAATGACAAGAAAAAACAGTTTTTCCTCCTATCGCAAAATAAACATCGGCCGCAATCTTGCCGGTTTTCCCCTCCTGGATCAGATTCGGCTACCCTGATTGGACACAGCCCCCAGAGAGAGCGATGCCTGCTGTCTCCAATCACAGGTTAAATACTGACAGGGACAGGGAGCACAGAGAGGGAGCTGATGGGAAAAGGACACAAGAGGATGGACCCTTGCGGGGTTGAGAATAGGAAAAGAGGTGCAGGCTAAAATGAACACGCCTCCTCCAACACATAAGAAGTAAGAACTCACTTGGCGGAAATTGTTCGGGTAGATTTGAAGATGTTCCTCCCTGCCACAGTTACTGAACGCAGCATGTCTACATCGATGCACCAACAACAGATACAAATCAACGATTTCATCATTTTAAAAATAATTTTTGCCATTTTAGCATGTCAAAGTTTTGCTGAATTAGTCGAGAAATGTGCGCAGACTTTCATTTTTTTTCATTGCACGAGGCAGTCTATAGCTGCTGCTGTAGCCTTTAGCTATAATAAATCCATAAAAGTCTCCCCCAACCACATTAAACTTTATCATCTAAAACTGCATCTGAAACTGCAGTCGGATAGATTAGTCACTTGGTAACTTTAAATTTAAAGCTGTGGTAGGCAGTTTATCTTTGGTGTCAAATTCCATTATAACTTTTCAGCATTTTGTAATTCAGGTGATCTGAAAGAACACCAGACTTCTACACCTCTGCTTCGCTCTGTATTCAGACTGTGACAGGACTTTCAGCCAATCACAGGTGATTTCAGAGAGTGCATGTTCCTATCGGCTGCTCTAAGTTGCGCGTCTTAGCAACAGGTGACGTCGGTATATGTTGATTTGGTGTTGAAACAAGTGACGTGCCTTACGTTCTAAAACTGGCCACTAGCGATTTGACAAACTGAGTTGCAGGTGACACCGTCAGCCGGCTTGAGTCAGGCTGAGACGGGCCAGTTTACACCGCTGAACGAAATAAAACGTGAGCCGTAGCAAAAACAGGGGAGTGGAGAGTGCGACGGAGTTGATTTCTTAAGGAGTCTAATGCTACAGCTAGCTTGATTTCCAGACATTGCCTACTTCACTTTTAATGTTTTTAAGCCTACAAACATGTTTAGCTTAGCACCAGCTTTCTGACATTAGCTTGCTATCATATTTGTATCTTAATAGTTGTTAACTTGATTTGATGGGCTGAATATTTTAAAAGTGAGTGTTTTGTTGCCTCAGTTGCTCATATAGACTGTTGTAAAAATGACCAGGGAACTTTATTATTCATGTTCTGTGGCCACCCTCTGCAGGCTAACATGAAACCAGAGAGGGGCACATGAATTATCATATCCCCCAGGCGGGTTAATGGTTTATGTTATTAAGGAACCATATAACTGGCTTGTAGAGGAAACTGTTAATTCACAGTAGATTATAAACTGTCATGTAGGTTTGCACAGAAGCTGTATGTTCATTTTTTCAGGCAAATTATTCACTTTTTTATTTGGTTAATGACATTTTTTCATATTGTTTTGCATTAGCATATTGAACGTGATCATAAACCATATGCTAACTGATAAAGGTATAATGATAACATATTAGTAGTGCAGATGTTTTGCAGTGTTCTGCATAGCCCAAAAGATATGATGCAGATGATTTAAGGTGGAATGCTCCTTACAACCTTAAGAAATTTGACTTTAACTGGCACAAAATGACTTGCGAGCGTCTCTGAGTAGAAACAAATGTTTCTCCTCAAAACTGTATGTAAATTAAAGTATTTGACTCTATTAGTTTTCTCTTTGATGCTCAAAAGCGCTCACATCGCATTTGTCATCCAATACTCATCTACATCCAAATCTGACAAAGTGTCTTCTACTTGCATCGGATCATCTCAGTGTGAGAAGCTGTGATAACTTCTACTCAGACTTTACGGTGGTGATTATGCCTCCAGAACAGCTTTTTTGATTCTCCTGGGCAATCAAACTGTGAAAACTTACTTGTATCCATATGTTTACACCCAGTTCGTGCCTATTTGAGGGGAACATTTGACAAGGAGCAGATGTAAGAGTGATCCTATTATGGCTGGGGTGTCTCCTCTAGAGAGAGAACTATATAATCAGAAAATCATCCTTCTGTTCCCCACAGTGCCAGTAATCCTCTCATCCAACAAACAGACAAACAGCCTTGGGAGGCATGGAGACACCCCACATAAACAATACTGACTCCTGAAAAAAAAACAAAAAAACAACAACAAACACCCGAGTGCTGCATTGCAGACATGACTGCGCACATAGGACGAGAGTGTGGATAAGACATTTCTTTTCCACACACTCTCACCCACCCACACAGGTACAAAATACACGGCGAGAACACACACGGAGAGAGCGGGCCACACAATCCGTGCTGCCTCCGCTGGCAGCCTTGTCAGCCTGTTATTCTGTGCTGTATCATGGCCGTGTGGGTGAGCTAAGCCGGTGACTCAGACCCTCGCCGGTCCACTACAGACACCGACACACCATTTGGGCGTTGTGCTCCGGTGCCCCCGCGAAATAAGCGTCGGTGAAAATAGAGCGTGCCCAGATGGATAGAGAGCCTTGTCACATCAGCCTCTTCTCCAGCCGTCTGTGAAATGATAAGATGGCAAGAATATGTAACAAAGCAAGCGGCGGGCACCGTCCTGATGGGCGCTGGTGTCAGCTCTCATACGTCAACTCTGACCTTATTTTTTGTCTCTCATTTTTTCCCACACTGTTAACTACCAGGCATCATCTCTTTCTCTCTCTTTTGCCTTTGTGCCTCTCTCTCTCTCTCTTCCTCTATCTCAGAGCTATTCAATTCTTGTACAGAGGAGTGGGAGGCTGGCAGTTCAAACAGAGAGAGAGGAAATTATGATAGAGAAATGATTCAAGCTGCACATCAGCAAGGACAGTGAGGTACCCAAAAGCCACACAAGGGCATCCGTACTGTAAATCACCGAGCAATCTGCAATAATTCAGGAGGAGTGGACGGTGACTTCTTATCGTCACAGACATGTCTTCAAGGTCAAGTTTTGATAGAATGAAACTTCAGGGATATTGAAAGGAATTCATAGTCATAGGCCAAAGAATTAGGGCCCAAGCGATATGACATATTTGGGGCCGACATTAGGGAGCAAGAAAGTTCTGATATCCGATATATGAGG
This sequence comes from Naso brachycentron, assembly GCA_029874485.1. Taxonomy (NCBI): domain Eukaryota; kingdom Metazoa; phylum Chordata; class Actinopteri; order Acanthuriformes; family Acanthuridae; genus Naso; species Naso brachycentron. Next base: position 10,833,505 of record JAQFJA010000017.1, read on the forward strand.
CAACATATAACAAATATATTATCAGTTAAATGTGATTATCAAATACATGTGGCAAAGATATGTAATGGTGTCAGGACATTTTACATTTCAACAAATTTTACCCCAAACATCAGAGCACTGAGCAGTAAACACTATACGGGTTAGTTATTCAATAAAAGACCGCCCTCTGCTGGAAAAAATGCATAATTACACCATTAAAAATCACTAGTCTCAGCATTTTTTCAGCTCTTAAAAAACAAGTTTAGACTTCACTTAAAGCACAAATCTGTAATGCATTATAACATATTATGAACACATTTATAATGCATTGTAGGTGGTTATGGTTAGGGTTAGGATAAGGTTAACCCCAAATTAACCTAACCCTGCTCAAAGTCATTATCGTTAACAAAAACTAACGAAATAGTAAAAACTAGAGTTGAAAAAGCATTTCTGTTAATTGACATAAAAACAAAAAGGAGGCTTTCCCCAAAACTTTAACTAAAACTGAATTGTAGGTTTACAAAACGTACTAAAATAAAATAAAATTACGGAGGAAATATCCTTAGTTTTCGTTTTTTGTCATGGTATTTTGGGTGGATATTGAATCTGTCTTTAATGATCTACGTTCCTTCTTCCTCCTTCCATCACGACGTGATGGTCTGCTAGTCGGTCCACGCCCCTCCCCCGGTAACGTAAATCAACCTGGCTGGCATCATGGCGGCGACAGCTATAGTCGAGAGAAAGCGTCAAAGACTAAAACTAACAATAAAACTAACACCAACATAATTAAAACAAAGTGTTTTTGAAAAATTAAAAGCTAACTACAAAACTTGCTTTCAACACTAACTAAAACTAAACTGACACTGAAAATTTAAAGTCAAAAAGCAAAACAGAAATAAAAACTAATGAAAAATCCAAAATTTTATGAACTTTCCCTGCTTATAACTATGATTATACAGCACTAAAGGTGCATTATAATGCATTGTAATTACGTTCATAATGCATTATAGAAGTGTTACAGAAAACAGTTTTAATATTGGCATGAAACAGAAAACACGTGCACTGATATGGATATATCTGCGATGAGCGAACATCTGCTGATAATATCGGCATGTACCATTTCTGCCTGGGACACTCAACCTGCACATTTGCAGACAGCTAAAAAACAAACATAACTGCATTGACACACCGACACACACACTCTGCAGTCACACACTCACACACACAGGCAGCCGGGGATCCAGGGAAACTTAGTGGCCTGGAACCAGAGTAGAGCCAGAGCTTCCCATTAGAGGACATTACTGTCAAACACTGGAACGAAAACTACCTGCTGTACACTGATTACCAACCTACCTCCCGCTACAATTCAATTACAAACTAGATAATATGATGCACTGCACTCGTTCTCCGTGACAGTGCTCAGTCAGTGACATGGGGAGGTGGGGACAGCTGGCGGAGAGGTTTCCCTGAAAATGCCGATGTCTGTTTCTTTCATATTCCGGCACCAGAGGTGGTATTTTTGGCTTTTCCTTGCCAGCATGTCAGCTTGCTGGGACTGAATTTGCATTGTCTCACAGCCCAAAAGGTTGAGTGACAAGACTTCCACATTAATGATCTAACAAGCAACAAAAAATAAGCTGTACTAAATAAATATTTCTGCG
>JAQFJA010000017.1:10843759-10854686 GCA_029874485.1 Naso brachycentron
GGTGACAGGTATCAAGGCGTGTGGAGTCGGCTTCATTAGCTGGAATAGGGCAATCATGTAAGGATCATGAGGGCTGCATGGACATAATGATCATGATAATGTCAGCTGGCAAATAATAAAATAAACAGGTCCCTAAGGCTGAGCTACCACCACTTTATCATTTAATCCTGTTCTCATTACCTCCTTTATATTCTAACATGGTATGATAATCACAAAATTACTGCTCTTTATTGAATTATTTCCAGTGACTACTGTGCTGACATTGTGTCTAGACCTACCTCAATATTTTTGCTAAACTGAAACTGTATTTTCACTCTAAATATTCCTGAGGGAAGATTTGCAAACCACAAGAAGGAGACGGGATGCTTGGGCACTGAAATACTCCTGAAAAAAAGTCAAACTGACTCCGTGTCATAGCTCGTCTCATGACTTATCTACCGCCAGTGCTTGCCCAAAACCCAATATTGGGTAATGGAGCCCAGCTGTCAAAGATGCTTAATCTTCCTGTCAAGAAGGCGGATATATTCTAAGATGGGAGAACATATTTTCCCTATCTGTCCCCCGAGTAGCTTCTATATCACTGCTCAGACAGTCATAACAGTATCTGCAATATCACATCAAAATAATAAGGATGGTTGGATCGATACATAGCCGGAAAGAATTTTGGAAAACAGGAGACATAGTACACATGTAAATAAAATCCAAAATTCATACTACCCTACTATTTAATATGCTATTAAAAAAATAAGTATGTCCCAGTATGTGAAATGCAGTACAACAGAAGTACCTGGATGTCCTTCTACGTCTGGTCGGACTTTGCAGTATGCAAGCCAGGTGCTTTTCTTGCCATTCTGACCCACAATCCTCTGCACAGAGGAAAATACAGCGTATACATCCCGGCGTGTCGCTCAAATATAAAGGAGCAGGCAAGCAGAGAGAGTGCAAACATCTGACAGATGATTTGACGGAATAACAAGCGCTGCAGTGACGGACAACGGCACATTTAAGCGAAAGTACTATGTAAGTTTTGCGACTCCTGTGTACAGTTAATATAATAATATACTAGTGCTGCACAAAGTCAAGTGGATAAATGAGTGCAAATGTAAATTTATATTTAAATGAATATTACCTGAAAGCATTCTTGCATTGTACTCAAGTAGCACTATCATGACAGAGTAGTGTGTCCCAGTTATATGCATACTGCATGCAACAGTATGTATTTTGTGAGGGCGCCTGCAGCACATACTACAGGTAAATGTACCCACGATTCACTGTTTGATTTCTTCACTGATTTAAATGAAAAAAAAAAAAGTTTTTATCAAATTTATTTGTTTATGCTGATGTTCTTTGGATTAAGTGTTCCCACACACAGTTTTGGTTTGACTGCTGCAAGAGGATGTGCTTCCCTACAGTTACAGTATGCTAATGCTAGAAATGCAAAAAGGCTAATGATTATGCAGCCACTGTTTCAGATATCCACACACACACACACAGAGAAAATGAAACTACAGACAAGGTTCTGCACAACATTTTCATCCAGATCAAATCAGATTTTAAAACAGATTTTTTTCCTTTGTTTTCTTCTATTTTGGGAAGGACTCCCTGTAGATCAGCTATCATGCCTTCCATGTAAAGCCTCAGAAAACAAACAGCTATTGATTTTTTTTTATGCAAGTTTGAAACGTGCATAATAGAGAATTTGTTTTTTTCATTTCATGCTTATCCTACGTTAAGTATAAGGCTTGCTTGAAAAATGATGCGTGCCAACTGACATCCTGACCCTGTTTCTTGCACTCAGCCTCAAGCCCATCACGTCCTTCTAAAGACACACATAAATAGCTCTGTATGAGTACTGTAGTTTTAAGCAAACATTACTCAAATGAGAGGAAATGTAGCATTTGTTGGGAACTATTTTAACCAGCGGATTAATACAGATTTCATGCTCTAGTGAGCATTTAAAGCAGCAGGACGGTGTATGTGGGATTAGTCTCGCGTAGCCAGACCTCTTTCCACAGCACTCAGCGCTGAGGAAAGGTCTGGCTCTACACATACACATTCTGGCATAGAGGAAAAATGCGCCACCTGGTTTGTTTTTCTCTTCACCAATCACAACCATTGTGGGCGGTGCAAAGCCCTGAATACTGCGTCTGTGCCTCTGCAAAATAGTGTCAGAGAAAAACTCGCTTCAGTGAAAGATTTAAACGCACAGAAAGAGCCCTGCTGTAAAAATGTCTAAACCCCCAGCAAAGAAAATGCCTTAAAAACTCAGATGATGTCTGTCAATTATGTGACGCTGCTTCCACAAATAAAAAAAACCAACATAACTTGATAAGTGGTGCCTCACAGGTGAAGCCTCCCGATACTTTAGCTCTGGAAGAGCTCACTGGATTCATTAAAACCACAGACGAATTAAGAGCTGCTTTGAATAACAGACCGTTGTTAGGGACGACTTTGAATCCGACTCATCCTTGGGCTACGGAGGTTCACGTCCCGTCATATCAATCCGCGGAGAGAAGTCCAGTGTCTGTGTGTCTATCATCCATTCACTGATTTTTTTAAAAATGAAGCGACAGACTGAGGATGGCATGTTTTGAAAGCATCACGCAGTGTCACACTTCAAGGCTGGTCTGCTGGTTTGGGTGTTTATTCTTTAAAGGCAGAGCCTTTAGCCGACGTAGCATGTAGCATGGAGTGAAGGCGAGTGAGGAACCGTTAAGTTTTGCAATTGTGGAGCTTCGCATCGGGGTCCAGCATCACCCTGTCAGGGTTCTGTTCGCAATAATGATCTGCTCACTCGACATTAAGCTTTATTTACATAGCATTAAGGACTCTGAACGGTAACAGGCAGAAAGCAGCAGTGGTGGGAATGCCAGGCTGCTCTCCTGGCACCTACTCAGTCAATAGCAGTCTTGTACCCACTGTGGACTTCCGGTGGGTCAGACTAATGTGGGATTGACTCAAAATGAACTACAGTGCTCATGATACAGGAAATAAAGGAAATCATAGATGCTTTTTTAATACTTAGTAGAATGCAATGGATCCCTCTGTCATAGAGGATAACCTGTATTCGACTCAAAACAACCAATAACACTGATACTTGAGAGGGTTCTCACTCACTGTGCAAAATCTTAAACCTACTGTCCTAAAAATGCTGAGTTCTTACTTGACTCATGTGCAGCAGGAGCTCACAGCTAATACATATTAAATCACACACTGCCCCTGCTCTGCATACGATCAGTGGTACGCTATGCTGTGCATTTGCATATTACCGTGTTCAACCTGCAAAAATCTCTGTGCAAACCAGAAAGTTTGAGCACGGCTTGGCAGGTTAGCTGTCGCACTTTGAGACAGCTTTTCCAACAATGGTACAAGCTTATCGCCTCCTGTCTCATCCCCCTCCCTCTCCTTCAATCCTTCTCCTTTTCTGAGTTGCCTCATGTCCCTCCTCTCCTCTCCTCTCCTTGCTGTAGCTGTACACAGTATTTGTATATCAGTCGCTGAGGAGCTGTTTCTCTGGTGGCAGCGGTTGTCGCCCTAGAGTATTCTTGTCTGGCATCACGACACAACTCGGAGATCAGAGAGCCGAGCACTGTGCCTCTTAATGGGAAGATCTCCCCCCACAGGCTCCTCTACCGCCTGCATTCTCTCCTGCTTTCATTTAATCCTCTCTCCTCGCCTGCTCCTCTTATTTTTCCCCCCTCTTCTCCTCTTTCCTCTTCCTTCCGCTCTCCCCTTTCTGCAATCCTCTCTCTCTCTCTGAAACCTCTCTTAACTTTTATCCACCCAACCCCCCCCCGCCCCCCACCTCCTCTATCTCTTTTCTGCTCTCTTCCTCTCGTGTGCTTGTTTTGAACACACCAGAACCAGGACATGGGTCTCTGGGGGTGCTGGGGCTTCTTATATAACATTATAAAAAATTCACACATTGCATGTTCTTATTAAGGAGGGAAGATGAAGAAAAAAAAAAGGAGAAGGAGAAATGTGGTCGGTTGGGGTGGGGAGGTGGGGGCTGCAACCACAAATTAAAAATAACTAAGGAGTGTTGAGAAGAGGAGGTTGGGGGGGGGGTTACAAGTACAAAACAGCCTTCAGTGCCAGTTTTGCAGCTGGGTGATGAATCTCGCCACCACGCATGATCAAAAACAAGCTAGCCAGCTCATGAACTGACAGAAATAAGTACAGGATAGAAGAAATGAAGCACGATTCCTTTTCATATCCACCACATCTACATAATGTGTACTGTGTTGCATGGCATAAACTCATTTCTTCCGTATATTACTTCTCTGATGGAGGTTTCCTCATGGAAAAACAAAACAATTACCATTAAATCGATGCCTGTCACGCCACTGACTTATTCCCGCATGATCAATCATCAAAGGGGAGTTATTGTGGAAGCAGCAAAGGATTCTGGTGCCTAATGGTGCGCCACTTACAATATTCCCCTCGTCGACAGAAATGGAAGGCATTCCAAACAAATATCATAACAACGCCAAGCCTCCCGTTCATGAGACGCCTCATTTTTTCTGCTAGCCACAACAAGTTGAATCGAAATTGCACCAACAATGGAGTCATTGGTCATTTTCTTTTTCGCGCAGGAGTGTAATATAGCTGATTTAAAAGCCATAAAAGCCTGTTTACCACTGCTATTCACAGATCATCTGCAGAGCATGAATTATTAATCGACCAGAGTGTCTCTTTCTCCCTTCTCCCTCTTCCTTTTTCTCGCTGTTTAAAAAACGCCATTCCATTATGTCATGCCGAGGCATTAGTCATTACTCAACTACCTGCTAGGCAGAGGAGGACTCTGGGTAGGAATCTTCAACGGGAGCTGACGCTGCCAAATCATTTGACTCTAATGAACATCTGCAAGGTCAAGTCAACTAAGAAGAGGAGAGGAAAGAAAAGACAGGCAGGAATAATGTTCTAATTGTCTTAATTCTTTTCTTTCTCTGCTCCCCTCACAACATCTTTCACAGCTCGGCACACACACACACACACACACACACATCATCTCTCACTTTCTTTTTTCCTAATTTTCCATCTATCTGTGTTTTTTTTTCCTCCTGGGTGGAGTTAAAGCTCTAAATGTGGCCTGGCATGGTTGTTTCTAAGCAATTGAGCCCTTATGTCTGCAATGTTAATGAGGAATTATCAGAAATTAATTAAGATTAAAAAAGGTCCCAAGGTAAACGACTTGCTTATTACAGTGCCATGTAAATCTTCTATAATCCGTGAGCACGAGAGCGAGCCAAACACTGCGAAAACTGTGCAAATGCGCCGCAGGACAGCTTTGTTCGCGCTCAAATGTACTCGACATGCGAGGCCCATATGTCCAGTAGGCAGTGCAGTATTCATGAACATAGGAGCTTATAGCGTGTGTACACATTCTGCGCAAATACGCCCAGTTGTTGTTTCCTTCACTTAGCATCCAGGCTCACTGCAGTCAGAGAAAAAGGAGAGGCAGCACAGGGAGGACGGGACAAGCCTCTGTCTTCTGCTAATGAACAGGTGAGGAAAACAGCGCCGGCGCCGGATTACACGGTGCCACGCAGGGCCACAAAATCCCGCATTAGTGATCCATCCTGTGCCGGGTGCTGATTTGTTGACTAATGGACAAATGCCAATGACACATTTTCCAGTCGCCTTCCCCGCTTGTATCATTTGCTGCTTCTGGCGTCGTCGGTTTCACTGTGCCAATAAAAAGGTCACAGCATTTCAGTTAGACTGACGACCTTCTTGTGCAGAGCCTTTTAACTACACAGATGCATGCTGGGTTTCCTGTTCGGGGCTTTCCCTTTAAAGTGGGCTCGTCATTATTCAAAGGTGAATGAACCTGCTGTGTTGCCCCGATGGACGGCGGCTCAAGGTTAATCAGCGCGTGAGAAAAAGTGGCCCTTTTATTTAATAAGGCCCGTGCTTGTTTCTTCCCAACTGGTGGCGCATTATGTGGTGGAGGCAAGCGGAGCCATGTGACAGTTTACATCAAACATCTCTGTCTCACCCATCATGCATCTCTGGGGCGCGGGCCAGGTCCTTGTTGAGATCTGGATGCCCGACACAGAGTCGACCGCAGCCCGGGCTGCATCTCTCACAGCCACATGCACACACTGACACAGCAGTATTCTCGTAATAAATAAGAAATGAAAGCATGATCTGCTGGCTGGCCGCCCTCTAAAAAGTTTAGCATCAAAGTCATCTGCTTCTGTTTTTTTCTGTTTTGTTTTTAGAGATTTTCTTCTTGCTTTTCTCCCTCTTGTTTTTGGTTTTGTGTCTTAAGAGTCCACTCTGGGAACAGGGACCAAAAATTAGATCTCTGAAAAAACAGAAAACCATGATTTATATCTGGGGTTTTTTTTTGCTACAAAGTGGGCTACACGTACCAGACAGCAAATTTTACATCAAGTGTACAAATCTATTGTTTAGTCCATCTAAATTTTTCACCTACCTGCCTGGTATGGTTACCTGAATCGTAGATTTAAGAATAAACTTTCCAAGATTGTGACAATTGCAAGAAAATGGTGAGTAAACCCCAAAGTCTTTGATTCAACTTTTTCACAAAAGGACAAAAAGAAGCCTTGAGCTCAAGGTGGCGCTACAGAGTCCCTCTGGCAAATGGGGATGTATTGAAAAAGTTGTTCACTCCAAGTGCCAGAGATTTAAATCAGACGAGACATGAAGTGTTTTAAATATGTGGCGTCTGCTTGTGTTTGTTTGTTCAACTGTTTTATGATGTTTTTATGCGTCTGGCGAGCCAAAGACAAATTTCCGCCTCGCCGGACGGTTAAGTTTTATTCCATTCTCACATTAATTTGTAAGTCAAAGCCACATTTAAAAGGTCACAGCACTTTATTTGACTTGAGTGAACATGAATAATGAATAAGAGTGAAAAGGTAAATATGAGAACGACTGGAAAAGTTTGATAATTTCAGATAATTTCCCCACTTTACAGAAAAGCAGCCTTTCAAACTTGGAAAAGACAACACTCAGGCTAAATCACAGTACAATGATATTATCAGTATATTGTCTTGCCCTTTTTTATTGGTAGTGAGAACATGCTGCAGTGTAGGTGGAGGGGGAGGAGGGTCCCAGCAGGTAGATGAAGAAACTTCTGGGACCTATTTTGACGATTTCTGGCGCATAGTCTAATGCCGAGTTCAGACTGCAAGATGTCATTGTCTGTTTAAATGTTCACTGTGTCAGATTCGGCGATTACAGAGTCATAAATACTTGTCGTGTCGTGACCGAGAGGCATGACTAAGGGTGAGAATCTCGGTTCAATTTGATTGTGATTCAGAGGCCTAAGATTATGATGCGTCTTGTTTTATCTTTGTGTGACTCAGCTGACATATAGTGTGGCTCTTGTCTGGTTCACCTTCACCGTCAACTTTGTAGACGATGGCTTTAATCCACTCGGTGCTGGTCAGATCTCATGGTCAGCCATGTTTCTTTCTTGTTTTTTAAGTAAACTGTCCAGGTAGGCGGCATGCTGCTATTCCGTTTTCTGCTTTTTTTTGTTTCGTCTTGTTTCAACGATTGATTATTGGACATGTTTGAATCGATTCAGTATCGTTCACGTTGGAATAACGATGAATCTAAAAAATTTTTGACATGACAGACTACACGCTGTACCCTGATCAATCATCGTTTGCAGTTCACAACGTGCGTGTCATCACTGGCAAGGAAGCGCTCGCCACTGACTACTACTACTATTGACAAGCCGTTATGGGATGTGAACAAAAAATCAAACATGCTAGTCTTTCTGTCGTGAGGCGTCCTACATGCGGCGTCTGTTGTTGTTCATTATAACACAATATCCAAGCCCACCTCCGTTTCCGAGCCCACCTGACCCCCTACGTCTTTCCGGCGGGCTATTATCAGGCTGATGCTGTGTAGGCTGACCTCGGCATAAAATGCATATAATCAATAATAATCTATATCAACTGATATGAAACTTCACAATTATGATAATTTTTTAGCTTTGGAGGCTTTGGAATGTCCAAGTCCATTTTACTATTTAGACAGCATTTTATCTGGGAGCAAAGTAAGGCACAAGCTGCTAACGGGTTGGATTTAGCGATCAGTGAGCAGCGCTCTTTCAGCACGTTCACACACAAATACTGGTGCTGCCTTTGCGCCAAGCACAAGATAAAATGTTTAATAAAGTCTGCTCTGTGTTACGAACCTGTAAGCACTCATATGAAATCAAGGGACAAAGTTTCTGACACTCCTCTAACTTTCACAGGATGTCATCACCCAGTTTCTCAGGAAAGGGCAGCTGAGATCTAATAATCTCCAATTCTGCCAAATACAAAAATGTCCATAACTGGTTTCTTTAAATTATTTGATTTAAAGCTGATTATTATGTATCAACTAATACAATGATTGTACAGTACTTGTTACTGGCAGCAATTACCATAACACGTGTAAAAATATCCTTCATTCCATTGGGTTTCTGTTTTTGTCTACAAAATATTTGACCTTCTTGCTCTTTTTGATGAGACTAGATGTTCCACATAACACAGCAATGATATTAAAGACCAGCCAACAGGAAGTCACGTAACTTCATTGCACTGCAGCAGGGTACAGATGCCAAATTGTGCAGATTTTCCACATACTAACCCGTTGCTCTGACACCCCAAAGCCAATAAGGCTGCCATTATGAAGGCAGCACATTCTGTGGAGCCGGGTAATGCCGGAGCACGGCATGTTAAGCCTGTTTCTAAAATGGCTGAAAGAAATGTTGTTTTTTTTCTCACTCGGTCCTGTTTTAGGAAGCAATCTAGGGCTTGGAAATTTGCATTTCTTTGCAGGAGAGACTCATTAATACGGAATGATTGTGGAAACTGTGCCATTTGTTCCACTCTTGTGACTTTTAATGCACCAGAGAAACAGGGTTGTTGCACAGGGGAATGATAAACTCAAACCGCACTTTAATTCTCTGGTTCTAACAACAAATTCAGGGTGCTGCACACGGGCTGATGTGCAAGTATGCGTGCATGCATGATAGGCATAAGACTAATTATTGATCTGTTTACATGCAAAATGCCTGTTTATTAATTATTTTACAAAGTTCAAAGCTTCACACAGATTTCAGTTAATACTGAAAAAAAAATATATGTTTACTCTGTATTTATCAATCACCATTTCAAGGTATTGATCATTTAATAAGGCAGAAATACAATCAAATAAAATCTAGTCAAACAACACTAATGATGACTAACATCATTAGCATTACCCAGGCTGTAGAAAGGAAATGAACTGAGCTGTATTTACCTTGACCAATCGAATATATCAATATGTACATTTTGTTGAACTCCTGAAATTAGCGATCAATGCAAAAATATAACAGTAACCTTCTTTTCTTTATGCTTAAGCAGCTGTCCAAAGTGGACACGCATGTCACTCTGTACAATGGACTCATTATTCCTGTCTCAAGAACTGGGCCAGTGACACATTTTTTAATGTAATGGCCTTGTACTCTTGACTCTTTAATATGATCCACATGAGATGAACGGTGAAGGAATTTCAGTCCTTTCTATATATAGTTTGCCAGTTTTAGAGAGGAGAAAATAACTGCAATAAAGCCCCGTGATGGAGCTTCTGTTTTGTGCTGACTGTGGCGGCGCGTGTGGACAGAGGTGGTACTGCTTACTGTCACCAAGATCTTGTCTAGCACAAGTGTTTTGGAAGAAGGGATGTGCAGTTATTGAAATTTAATCAAAATCGTAATATCGGCTGCTGCAATTTTTAAATCCCAGGGGGGCACAATATAAATGTGTGTGTCAAAATACCATTTTAATTCAAATATTGTTGTGGTGCTGAACTTTCCTGACCTACACATCATATTCTACAGATTTCATTGAAAAATATTTGTTTGGTACAGATTCTTGCAAATTTCCCCCAACAAATCTTCTCAAAACTTTTAGCATCTGCACTCATGATCTGTGCAAAAATCATTTAATGATTGATCATAATGATCCGTGTTCATGGCCGAATGAATAAGTGGTGTGTTTCTTTTACTCTCTTTCAAATAGGGTTGCACAATTTTGGAAAACATCTAATTGTGATTATTTGGACTGATCTTGACTTTCCACCTGTTTGAAATATTTTTTAATTAAGAATACCAAAAATCATATCGCAATCGTAATATCAGTCCAAATAATAGGGAAAAAATGTGTAAAAAACAGGAAAGTAATCTCTAATCTCCTCACAAATGGTCTCAATTGCTGATGTGGGTAAGATACGAGACATCAGTATTAAATTTAAATGCGTCATAGCCAGTTAAAAGTTCTTCATGGGGACTTTACATAAAGGACGCTTGTTCTTTTCAGTTTGCTCTTCAGGAAGTGAAACATATCAGTTGGCTTGAGGTCATATGACTGGAGGGCATCATATGCTAAAACAGAAAGGGACACAGACAGATGTCTAGACTGGAGGTGTCCCAATACCAATTATTCTTTCCCAATACTGATTTCAATACCCAAACTTGTGCAGCGGCCAATCCTGATCCTTTAAAACTTTAAGGGGGAGTCAGTGGCATTCGTTTGCTGCCATTTGTAATATTGAGGGCGGTTCGTCTTCATAAACAGTCACCACCACACATACATGACTTTTGTATATGTCTATATTTAATCCTACTGACTCTTCCTTTAAGGTGTAAGCATGATTTAGTAAAATAAAACACTATAAAACAGTAAGGCAAGAGCAACGTAAAACTAGGGCTGTCCCGATACTATTTTTTCACTTCTGATACGATACCGATATTGCAGCCTTGAATATTGGCCGATACCGATATCAATCCGATATCAGCACGCCACGAATGATACATACTTTCATTACTTATTTTGTAATGTGGAATGTTAGAAAAGGCTGCATCAAGTGATATTACTCAAACAGAGAACAATAGTCAGCAACAGTAGTTTGGGAA
>JAQFJA010000017.1:10865917-10876424 GCA_029874485.1 Naso brachycentron
GAATCATTTCTCTTCTTTAGTCCACATGAACGGCAAACAACTCTGCAAATTGAGCCGGCTTATTTCTAAATTACTATGTTCACCAGTTGATTTCAAGTAACCAATCAGGGTATCTATGCAACAAACAGCGTAATCTGACAAACCGCAAATGCCACGTCTGAGACCTGAATGGCGACCAACTCCAAGCCCACTCTGCTATCACCAAGATACATTTTAAAGTGATACATGTCAAAACCAAACAAAGAACAACCACAGAATGAAAGAATTTCTAATTTTCTAAAGGAAGCAGCTTCTTGTCCTGCTCTGATACAAATAAATTTAACCACATTGAGCTCATACAGACTTTGAAATACTGTCAGAGCAGGTGCATTTCTTTATAGAACATATTGTAGCCACATCGCTATGGCAACAAATTGTCCACGGAAAGTAAAGACACCCATTACTCTCTGGATACTTTGGTAAGAAGTCTATAAAAGAAAAAGAAAAAAAGAAGAAGAGGAAATTTCAACATAATGGACTTTACTTGATTCTCTGCACTTTAACTGCACACTTAAACTTTCCTCTACAGGTACTGACTTAACCCCCCTGCAATACATCTCAACTAATCAAAGTTACATACTTAGAAATTACAAATACTGAGAATGTTTTCCCCATAACGTAATCCCTTTTTGCCTTTCATGCAATGACTCCTTTGATGCCTCGAGGTACGCGTAACGACCTTCATACTTATTCCCTCATACAGTACGCACTACGCAAGGATCTCCATAGTCTCCGCCTCTATCCCCACCCATCGCTCCGCTGTTCGCCTGCAGCTTCATCAAACCTCATCATCAGTCTCTCTTCCTGGCAAACTATCTTAATTAAAGTTTGCCACAACTCTTCATCAATAGGCCCAAGCTATTCGAAACTGATCTATCGGCATTTGACATAAATCATCATGCTAACGTTAGCTAGCATTTTAGCACACTGCAGATTTGGACACACTGATTGGATAGTTCTTTGTGCCCTAACATTACGTTGAACAACTAATATAAACCACAACAGATAACAGACGGTCGAAACAAAAATCGAATGTTGGGCACAGCAGATTGCACATTATCCACTGATGGGAAATATTTCGGATTAAGGCCAAGTGATATTAACCAGAAACAAATGATATGCAAAGCAGAGCTTATGTTATCCTGTAACTATTGGTGCCTTCAATGGGGTCATGTTTACCGTGTTTATGAGAGGAGACCATAAGAACGCCCCCCTCACGACGTTATCAGTCGAATTTATCAGAAAGCTCCAAGTTCACGAGTTGTGGCATGTTTGCTGACATTTTCAGAAATGGCGGAGCCCGTATTAGCCCATACAGGACCAAAAGTAAGCGTAGACAAGATGTTAATCTAGATAAATATTGTCACCTTCGTCATCTCATCTCTTGTTCCCAGTGTGGTGTTTAAACACAAAGTAATAATGTAACATTTCCACACAGAAAGCCCAGAGGCCATATCACCGTATCCTAGCAACGCTGTTCTTATGCGGTTATCACTTTAATGCCGAGCCTTTCCTGTACACAAATTCATGACACGACTTCACAGGTTCAATCGGAAGGCAGCACATTACCAGTCTTTGACCGCAAAAATTTGCTGAAGTCAGTCATATTCAAATCACGCTGGTCAAAATGTCCTGTGAAATCCCTCTAACAGGAACTGGCATTAACGCTTGGACTCTCAGACTCTTTGGTGATACATGAAGGCGAATCACTTTGCCTTTTTGCAACTTTCCAACCTAAAACAGGACCCGTCTCTGCCATGCTTCAAAAAATAGTGAAACTCAGCTTGCAAAACACTGACAGGAAGCTGCACCTGGCTTCTCTGTTAGATACTAAACGTTTCATCTCAGCCCCACCCGCGAAGATGACAGAAATGGCTCCTCGGGTATGTGATGTGTTAAACCTTGACTGTGAATCTGTGTTTGAAAGAACGATATGCTCTTGCATAGTGATTGCTGCTTGTATCGCGTATGTGTTGTAGCATTTAAAACCACCAAACTGACTTGATTTAAAGCTTGAATTTTTAAATGGAAGGGGTCTTTAAGAGTTTGATTGGAAACTAAGGCAACTGTGAGGGCATCCCTACACGCCGTCTGGGATTAGGGGAATATTTTTCAAAAAGGTTCCCATCCCTGCAGTAGGTATCATTTTCAAGCAGACAAGAGCATGGCAGGAATCTCAGGTTTAAGCGAATCCTGCTTATATAAGGTGTGTGTGTGTAAAGGGTTAACCTGACTGAGAGCTGCGGTTAGCTGTGAGCTAAGTGCTGCGGGGAGAGCTAAGTGCGAGCACATCAGGTCAAGATGGGTAACAGACAGTCAGTGGAGTGAGCGTGCATGTCTCGTTTGTGTTCTGGGACGCATTAGTGTAACTCGCATTGCGTTAAATGTGTCACTGCCACAGCAAAGAAAATGTGTGACTGTTTTTTGTACGGCTGAGACCTGCCACGTCCTGATGTTTGCACAGCCGCCCACTCAAATATGTCTGCAGAGCCGTGCGAAAGCTGCTCAAAGCGCAGAGAAAAATGTCTAAGGAAAATGTCTTCCATGGGTAATGATCCCTGCTTGTTTAGCATCTCAAAAGCTTAGAAAGACACACTTGGAATCTACAAATATATATGTTTTCAGGGGAAACATAAAAAGACCAAACAGATATAAGCACACTAAAGCAGCAATTGAAAACAAATGAACCTTTACTCACCTAAAAAATAGTTTTGAAAGTATATTTTAAAACAGATGATCATTTCCTGGAGTATGCTTTAAGCAAGATATAGTTTTATCTGACATCGATATACCTTATTATTTGACACCTGCAGCTGCACACTACCTTTAAAAAAGTGAGCTGCTCAGGAGAATGAACATTTCTGACTTCGGGCCATTTAGGAAGCAATCACAGGGCGCATAAACGGACCACTGACCCCTTTAGTTGAATCCAAAGAGGTTAATGCATTAAAGAAGGAACATTTCCAAGTGCTAAAATGCAAAGACATTATATGGGAGATTTACTTTGAATGCTTAAGTAGACTAACTTAACACCTCCACACTTAGAGGGCCAAAGTTTGAATTAAGAGTTGTTATGGAAACACTGCACACACCTCACACTTGAAACATAAAAAATATGTATTTTGCACTTTTTACAGACAGTTAAGAAATCAGAAAAATCTGAATACATAAGTGGGAAACAATGCAAGCGACACACATTCCATCAGGCTCTATAACAAAGACAAAGCAGGCTGGGATGACCTTGATTAACCTGGCTGATATCAGCTTATCGCAGATAAATCAGTCTCGGCATAAATGTTCACCAATAAGTGTTGATGTTAAAATAGTTATTTAAGGCTGTAAAACAGCTTCGACTAGTGATTTAAAATGTTTTTCCCTCAAAATCTCCCCCAGTCTCATGGAAAGTTGTGTGAGCTGAGCGAGATTCTCTGCTGAGGCAACAGTGCGCGCAGCGTTTCACATCTTTTTATGTTATGGGAGGTGTAGAAATATTTTTTTTTGTCTCATCATGAGACCATGGCGGGCTGGCAGAGTCGACACTATTAATGGAAAACCCTGATGTACTGTTTGCTATGTGCTTTACACACTAATACTGTTTTTAAAGCTAATAGTAGCTGTGTCTCAATTCAGCAACTGCATCCTTCGGAGGGTGTATTTGTAGACCGATTGCATCACAGCGGCACGACAAAGGCTGTCCCAATTCCACAGCTCCTTCAAATATGCTTCAAAAATGTGGTCGACGAATTCCCCGTTGTGAAAGATCCAACTGGTGGATCCTTCGCAGCCTAACAAATCCCAAGATTCATCGCATGCCGCCAACGATCTTTTCTTTTTTTTTAAGTGACCACAAGGGATGAAGTAGCAGCAGTTAGAAGATTTGTCTTTAATGTAAGTATTAAAATAACAAACTTAAAAAAAATTCAGCCTTTTTCTCTGAATGTGCCTGAGTTAACTGCCATGTCATGGTTACTAAGCGACAGGAGTGGTGCGTTGTGATGTGAGGAGCAGTTGGTGATAGAAACAGGAAACGCTGCGTAGGCTAGACGGTCTCATGTAACAGAAGTTTCAGTTCGACCATTGCAGTCGACGAGGAGTGTGAAAGAGGAGCCTTCGTCGGCTGTGTCACTGGAAGGATGCAGCTCCTGAATGGAGACACAGCTAAAGTCTGAGTGTTATGATCTGAACTTCTTCTTGCTGCCCCCAAGTGGCCAAAACAAACACATATCTCCCGATTAAGCGAAAAGAAGTTCTTGCAACATTCACGCACACCAAGTTCATTGTTGCCATTTATTTGTAGTGACATAAAAGGAACAATGCAAGAGACTTGCAGCCTGTCAACAACCTTCTTTTGCTGTTGCATAAAGTACACATTCACTGGAAGCTTAAGCATCCATCCACAGTGGCCTTCAAAGACCACTCAAGAGACATTTCTATTACTGGAGAGAGCAGCAGGGCACATTACAGGATTGTATATTGAATCAATAGAGGTCTGCACAGTGCAGTGAGGACAAACATACAGTCGAGCTCTGCGGGGTCTGCGACAGGCAATGAACAGCCACATAACCACAATGGTCTCTGATGTTTAACCTGAAGGAACGGGGGGGGGACGCAAAGGATGCAGTCATATGGAACGGAGTGTGTGCATGGGACGAGGTCACAGAGAGGGCCAGATGGCACAAACTAGACAAGATGCACAGGGTGAGGGGAAAGTAAGCAAACAAAGACAGACATACAGGACAGAGGAGGAACAGGGGAGGCTGAGGGTGAAGCCTGGCTGTGATTGGTTGAGAGGAACAAACGTAGGCCCTGTTCTTTAGAGCTGGGCTGCTTTAGCGACTGGAGAGTCCATGCCAGCTGTGGCAGACGAAGAAGCAGGGGGCACATATACAGATATATGTGCAACTGGAGCAGGCCTGTTTGTCACTAAGAAACAAGGCCGAGCATAAAAACTACGGTTCTGATGTACAATTTTGCAATTTGTCCACAGAGAACACTCTCAGAGCTTTGACAAGACCCACTGAAAAGCTATTTCCCCTTTCATTTTCATGTCTATATTACACATTGCTGTCAAATTAGAAGGAGGCATTGTCCCCTTTGTTTTAAGATTCACTGGCTTTACTTCATGGGAAATTGGCAAGTATTATTTTTCACACATTGGGAATTATCTGAGTTAAAAATAAATTAGAGCACTCAAGTATTCTGTTTGTTGACTTGCCCTGTATTTACAACAAGCCTTGTGAGGTTATGGCCAAATTATCAAAGATGCAAATATAACGAGCTGTGAAATGCTGATTTTCACAAAGACACAGAGGCATTTTCTTCACTTGTCTCCTGCAGCCTAAGCAAGTCAGTCTCTTATATCTCAAATATTGTTTTAATCCAGGCGGAGTTTAAACAGTTCAGCTGCAAAGTCAACACTGACTACTCCAGTTCTAACAGAACTGATGCTTTAGCAGCATCTATGCTAACCACATCCGCACTAGCTAGGGTTGGGCATTATGTAAAGATGTCCCAACCGGCCACCGTCAGCCCATCAACCAGCAATTGTCGACATATTGCATTTACGCAGGTGTGTGCCATGCAGCACGTGCAGTGTGTAGTCACTGCTATTTACACTGTACACTGAGTTTCTAATCATGTAACGTTACGGCGCTCCACAGATGGTCTGCCAGAGAATGAGCTTTATTTTGAAAGATGAGCCACATTACTGTGAAATCTAGGTGATAAAACAAGAATACCAGCAACGATAAGTTCAATGATACATGTTGTTAGTTTTAATTTACCTGGGTGCAATCAAAGTGTAGCGATGTAGGTCCACCTTTACCGAATGTACGGGATGTTATCTACCTTTTGTGATGGTCAGTGCCGCTGTTCCCTGAAGCTGTTCTGGTAGCAGTTAGAAAACCACAAACTCTGCCCAGTCTTATTTGGCGGTTATAGGTTACATATTTATTGAGTAAAAGTTTAAAGGAGGCGGACTGTTAATCTAGCCAAATAAAATGGCAAAAAGAGACCAAAAGTTGGGCTTCTACAAACCAGTTGTCAATATTTTCGGCCAACTGCCCAACCCCAGTAGCCGCCCTTGTTGTTTTCTGAGCGAAAAGTTGCTTCTTGCTGCATCACACACATAAACCAAGCCTGTAGCTCACGCGAGTTCTTCCTCAAAGGACACTGACTGGTCCGGTTACCAGTCCAACGGCCAGATACAGATAGCTTGGAGCCTGGCAAAATGGATTTGCTTGAGATTGTAATCTCTTGACCTTGCGAGGTAAATTTAGTCCTGCACAGACAAAAATCACAAGTCAAAAATATTTATCTGATTCAAGAATCGCCTTGCAACTTACATTTTTCAACAACTTTGCAACTCTCCTGCTTACTTTTCCTCCAACTAACAATTCTCTACATTGTTGGCAACTACTAGAGATTTAGTCTGAACCTCCTGTGTTCAGCTGCGGGTTGTACTTCATGTGTGGGTGGATGGACAGCAGTATAAGCAACGATGGAGGAGGAGAGGTTCTCTCTGCTCAACGAAAGGTGAAGGGTGGCTATATTGCATTCTGGGCTTTTGAGTCTCCTGTCAGTAAAGAAATCGGTATTTCTGCCATATATGCCATGGATTTCACCCTGTATGACTGAATGCTGTTGAGTGGAGAAAGAAGCCAATGCACTCTGGATTCAGAGCTAATAATGTTCAAGCTGTCAACTGTTGTTGCAACTCCACTGGAAATAAGTGAACATAATGTCAAGTTGCCTCTTTGGCCACTTAGCAGAAATAAGAAAAACTCACAGCTGCTAAAATTGAATCAGAGATGCGCTGCGCATTACAAACAGCTACTTTCTAAAAGCACAGTGTGGTTATTTTCTTGAGGCATCGCATGTGCTACAACTTCGCAAATTGCCGCTGAATTAAATCTACTTCATCAAACCTGTGTTAAAGTGTTGGAGAGCTATTTTGGGTTCAAAGACGTGTTTCAGCTTATCCACAGCCAATAGTCTTTCTAACGACTCATTATTCCACAACATATGGCCAGAAACCCCACAAAGCAATATTATTAATCTTGAGTAGGAGGGTAATTTATTTTCTCTGGCATGTAAAGATAATTAAGCGAGGGGGCGGACGGGATTTCGAGCGTGCTCACTTGTTGCCGCCTCACGTCTTGGCATCATTCCCAACACTTTGAGTTGATGTCAAAATACAGTTACTCACACAATAAAGCACCTTCTGTTCCTGTGGGAAGCACTAATCTGCACTTTGCAGAATCAAAGTTAAGATGCATTTAAGCACAGTATGGACGTTTGTGTGCATTTAAAAAGCAATGACGCACCTTTCAAACTGATGCCTTCGATGTGTGATGTTTCAAAGAAAACTGTCATCTTTTTTTGGCATTCAGTATTTAGAGTTTCAAACAATGCCTCTGTCTGTGGGGCAGTGTATGAATCCATCTGTGTGCTCATGTTAAGCCTTTATTTAAATCCACTTCCGCCACTTTGTAATTCCAACCTTTGGAATTACATTCAAGCAAGAGTCCTTCTTACAGAGTAACTAGAGAGTACAACATTTTTCCTTGAATCTACAGCGGCCACTTGAGCCCATTTTAGACCAAAGATTAGAGACGAGACGACTTGAAACTTGCAACTGCCTGCAACGAGCTGGACGCGACGTACTATCCGTCAGTTCACACCAGTGCAACTGGACGAGATTTGTGTCTTTCAATTGCTATGACTTTCCATACTTTCATTTTACTGACAGCTTTTTTAAGGATTTTGTAGCATGATCAGTGCTTAACTTGAAAATCAGAAGGTCCCGCAACACAGACACATTCCAGCAGGTCGGGGTGAGAGACAATGTCCACAGCACACTTGACAGGACCTGGGGGCTCGCAGTTGAAACTAAACGAAACTAAAACTGTCACCACAAGTTGAGCATTATTTTCTTATATTCATTAATAAGAGCATTCACAAGAGTAACTCAAAACCAGCAGGGAGAAGAGAACAAAAACAGCTGATTACGGTTTGCACAAAATGTCTCCTCCGTCCCTCTCGCTCCCTCCGTCCCTTCACTTTCCTGTCGACTCATAGCAGATAAAATTAGGCCTGAAACATCGACAATGACATGATCTGTCAGTCAATCACTGCCCGGTTTGTTTCAGGACTCCGGACAGCATCACACCAACACACGCAACCACTCTTTTTATTATTTTACAACAGAAAGACACAAATTCTAGTAGGGTCTGGTTGTGAAATGGTAAAAACGAAATGTGTGTGGCTGATTTAATGAGAGAGAAAGGTGCATTTGAGCTGTGGACGTGACGGGAGCAGAAAAACAGCAGTGAAATTATAAATCAGTTCAGCAGCAGCACTCATTGATCACACGCATTGTGTTCAGAAACTGGACTTGGCGATTTGACATGTTTAATATTTGGAGACTCCTTGCATCTGCAACAGCCGTGGCGCAACATGAAGCTCACACTGCTGCAACTTTCCCCCTGCGACGTTCTAAAACCGTCGCTTTGCTTCGCAAATCTTTGCTCTAAACTCGGCTTTAGGTGCATTGTGTTCGTCATAACGGGATCAACATGATTTAAAGCCAACAAGTCGAGCAATGAAACATGAGGGAGACTGGCTCATCTTTTAAAAGTAGTGCATTATTGTGAACTTCAACCATAAACAAAAATTACCGTTAGCCCTTTTTGTTGTTGTTGTTGTTGTTGTAAAAAAGGGCCCAAGTGCCTTGGATGCGAGAACCCAAACCACAAAGTAAATAAATCTCCTGGAAGCAATTAAATAATAGAATTTAACAACAAAATCATCTCTTTCTAGATAAATAGATCTGTTCACTACACAGTACAAAATATGTTACTGCAGTAATAACTATAATAATCTATTCATGTAAATATTTCTATTTGCTTAAAATGAATCACGAGTGCAGCATCACACATAATTCTTTATCTACCAAATGTTTTGTTTTAAAATAGAGGTTACACTGTGTATGCTTTAGATTGCATTTGCAGTTCTTCCATTAGTTCTGCCGTCAAACATAAACAGTATAAATGGCCCCGAACCTGAAAAGGCCCATTTTTCTGCTAATTGTACACAACACAGTATCTGCTTTTTTGCACTCTAAGACAGACTTTGCTAAAAAATAGCTTTTTAATGCTAAGTGCCTGTATAGGTCAGACTTTTTCCTAAAATTTTCTGGATAATTTGAAGCTGGGTAATGCTCGCTGGCCCTGATTTTAGCCCAAGAGATGAGACTCTCGTGAGAAAATGTGAACTAATTTTTTTATCTCAATAAAGACAATGAGTGGGTGTGTGGGCACAGTGCAGCACAGTTCAATATGATCTTATTATAGTGTCTCATAAAAAAACACAGCCAACATATCATTCACAACAGCTTTATGGTTTCCATTGTGCCTTTGTTTCCCATACTGAGGTATCATAGGAATCCTATGACAGTCAGTGGACATGCTGGCAGTGTGTCGGGTGCACTGTGGCCTGCCTGGGGGGACACTGACTTCCCCACAGCCGTTTCCTGTCATAGTAGCACATAATTGGCCCCCTGCTTCCCACCAGAGAGTACATTCGTGTACAGAATGTGTGTTGGTGCGCATACTTTTGGGAGCCTGCGCACTCGCATGTCAAAACTCTGGGATGACGCACAGATCCACGGGCACTGAGGAGCCCTGAACTGCTATGAAGACATTCTGTCAGCTTAGAGATGCTGGGAACTGCTGAGATAGTTCAATCTGCGAGCTTTTTCGCAAGGTTAAAGTTGGGGATTTTCGGGAAGGATGTGCCATATCTGATCGCAGTGGAATAGTGCAGAAATAATAGATGTATGCTGTGGAAATGCACTGCAGGGAGCGAGATTTGGCCACAATGGTAGAAATGTGATACGGGAGAACAATTCTTTGTTATCAGTCGGAAATGTGGGCTGTGATGCTGAATGAAGCAGTTCATACCAAAGTCGTGACTTTAATTTTAGGCAGGGAACAAAGTGGGGATGAAGGGTAGGACTTTGCTTCCATGTAAACACGGCTGCATGAGAGCTTGTACCCAACTAGGGAGATAAGAAAAACACAGGGAGCAGAATTCAGGCTGGATTCAAAAGTGTGTTTTCTGAAAACACAAACAGCCCATTAAGCTCCAACCAAGGAAAATACTCTTGGCACATTAGGTCTCCAAAGAGGCTGTGAAACTGCAATAAATCCACCCAAGCCTGATATATGACACAAGCACATGACTAGAACACAATGATGATCAGCCAACAGAGGTGGGAATATGAAGGTAACTCAACATATGGCATTGCCAACCTAACAAAGAAGCCTTGATTCTGGTGATTCCGCAGCTCTGCACAAAATTGTGTTTTTTTTCTGGCTTTTTACAAGGGATGCACAACGATTCAAAATTCAATCAAAATCACAATATTTATCAACTGTTTTTTTTCTATTTTTTAAAATCACAGGGT
>JAQFJA010000017.1:10912870-10924446 GCA_029874485.1 Naso brachycentron
TCCATTAAGTTGTTTACGTTAGTTGCTTATAGAATATTCCATTCATATTCCCGTTTACATGTTACAGAGCATAGTCTAATAATGACTCACGAGACGCATGCCCACCCCATGTCATAACTTCATGATATCCATTTCTCTCAAAACATCTAACATGGCGTTAGTTTCTGCTCCATCCCAGAAATGTTGGGATTTCTTTTTAACCATGCTGCCAGTCATCCTTTCTTCTGAAGCTAGCTGTAAACTTGCTGCTGGAAGCTGGAGTGTGCTTCGTTTGCAACAGTATACGGCAGTTTTTCAACTACGTGTCACTGTCTTACTCAAAGCATTGTCTCAATTTCAGGTGTCCGTGTAAACATAGTGAACGGCTCACCTGAACAGATTAACTGTGAGACCAACTTTAAGCACTAACAGATGATCAGAGTTCATGCATCATAACCGTTTGCACAAGGTTTATGTCAGGCCTTTTCAAATAGCAGCCCAGAGGCAACCACCAAGTGGCCCAGCCACCAGCCCAGAAAATTTATAAAAACACATTGTGTGAAACCACAGAAATTCCTACAGACCTTCAATGCAACAATCTGCTTAGCAGAGTAGCTTAGCAACTTTCACCTCCGTTGTGAAAATGTGTGTCCAGTCATGGTAGTAGTCCTGTGATACGACCTCTAAAAACACGTCTTTCTTAACCCTTTAAATGTAAAACTGACGATGAAAACTTTCAGTTAAGCCAAATCCAAATGCCAAAACATTGGGTTTGACTTGCAGCGAGTGCATTGCTGTATTTTAAAGGGAAACAGGGACTTACATATTGGTGTTGGTTTCAGATTTGTCATTACCTGCAGCATACAAGCCGCCGAAAATGCCTGACCCAGCTAAATCTCCTGGTTTTAAAATCTGGCCCTATTGAATTTGTGATTGAATAGCCCTGGTTTATGTGATCTCACAGTCTGTGTTATTACGTTTCTCCTCTAAATTAAAACAAGATCACACCATGCAAACGATCAGCAACGATGAACAACGAAATATCCCATGATGGCTCACAGAGCCTGAAATTGCACAACAGAGGTTTTGCAGACGTGTAAGTTAAGCTGTTAAAAGACGAGAGAGCCGCTGCTTTTCATCATGACTAGGTGGGTTCTCCAAGTACAAAGACACAAGGTCATGTGACCCGACTGAAACACGGTTAGTGCTTTCGGGCAAAAAAAGAAAGAAAAAAAGCTTTGAAGTCTTGGCAGGTTCCAGGGGATCAAACCTGTACCGTTTAACGTACTGTAGCTGTAGATGGTAATAAACGGGGTAGTAAAATAGATTTTTCTTTAGCATTTCTCCCCACTGGTTTCGCCGGACTGTCTATCATTAGAACAGAGAGGAGATACAGCAGTTGTAGACTTACCCGAGCCTCTCTTTGACACCACTTTCAGGCAATGGACCACAGCAGCGTGAAGCAGGATCAGAAAAGGAATGGGAGCTTTCATTTTTCACCAGTCCTACAAGAGAACACAAGCTTGAGTTATTATTCTGCACTGAGACAGGCTGTGAGAACACTGACTCCATCCAAAACATCAACAGAAAAATAAAAAACAAATACAATAAAAAATAGAGGAAGATAATTATTTTGGCAGGAGAAGCTTAAACATATAAAAAACTGCGAGTTCTGAGCCAATAATTGCAGCATTTTTACAAGACCAAAGGTCAGCTGGAATAAAACCAACATCCCTATGTGCAAATACGGTTTTTCACAGTGTTTGTCTGCCTCTGCTTTATTTAAACCCGTGGCTCTTCAGGGACTTACTGTATAATCATAGAGAGGCTGTTGATGATACAAATGTCAAGACAAATCTCTATCAAAGCAAATCAGCTTTGCAGCTTTACTACCTACGACGCTTATGCAACTTCTCTCCCAAACGACGTGACATAATCAGGTGTGCTGCTATATCAGGACATGAATGGTGATGAAAGTGGGACTAAGATGACATCACAGTTGATGTCAGTCAGACACAGTGAGGTTAAGTCAGCACATACCAAAACATATTTAAGGGATCCTAATAAAAACAGTCCTTTGTTATGTGTAAAGAAAAAAATTATGGGGAAAACACAAGTGTTGGTCAGTGAGAAAAATGTTTTTTTCTGTGTTTTTTTTTCCAAATCTCTGCACAGTTAATGTTAATTCATGACACGTTACATGGTTACTGTAAAATAATATGATGTCATGTGTTTTATCTCATCATTTTGCACTGATTAAGGTTGCACTTAATTTTGTTGTACATGTTACAATGACAATAAAGACATTATGTTCTATAACAGCACAGGTGGGAGTGGTTTATGGAGCTTACAACACAGTTACATGCCAGTGGCTGATTAGTTTACATATAGTCTACTGTTTATTCAAATTTTACACAAGTTGTAAATTGTAAACTTGTCTAGAAAATACCGTTGTCACCCTTGGGATAAACAGACCTAAAACTTAAAGTTGCAATAGGTAACTTCTGCTAACGAGCTAACAAGCTAATGTTAGCTGTAGCATGAGATTCACTGGGAAGCTACTCAGCTGAGGCCGTTTGCACCTGTTTGCATTTTATTTTGTTTGTTGTCTCTCTCTTTTAAGTTCAGTTTGAACTGAGACAAAACGGTTGCAGGGAAAGTTGCAGCGGCGTAAGGCGTGTTGCTGCTGGTACCGTTTACAGCAGTACTGTGCTCTGTTTCCTGCCGGGCGCATGACGTTCCTCTCCATAAAAAGGGCGAGCTGCCAGTTACCTACGGCAGGTAAGACACTGACTAAGCCTCAGTGCCTCATACAGACCCACAGAACCAAACTATCCCTTTAAATGCTTCAGCAACAAGGTGAGGCCATATTTGAGTAACAGCCTTTAAAAATAGTAAGTCTGCACCATGAGACATGAGAAAATAAAGTCAACTTGAGTCACACTTATTGGCTGTAATTAAAAATGGGACAGCTCTAAATTTTAAGAAATATCATATTTATTCAGTTTGTTTCCGTTACTAACAATAACCCTCCATGTGACTGCTTTTGTTGGATACGTATTCATCTCCTTGTTAGCCAAAAGAACCATTTCTGCTATGGTGCAACAAGATGTCTATGAAAGCTACAAGGCCGCAGCCATTGACAATTCAGTCACGACAAAGATGCTTTACATAGATTCCACGGAGCTGCATCAGAAAGCTTTTGAGAGGAATCCCTGAAAAGCCGAAATAACCCTTGAGACACTCACAGAAGCATGTGAAACTGGCCAGCAGCCAAACATGGCGACATTGCCGTGTTCTCCTCGTCAAAGGCCTATTGTCACTAGCCCTTGCTTCCTGTAACCAATGCCACCACACAGAAATCTTATCTTTTTAATTAGTTTTCCATGTTGGGCAACAGTCTGCAACATTAGCACAAAAGCTGCAGTCTCCTTCTTTGGTCGCAACGCAGGAAAGAAGACTGACTCACCAGAGAGCAAAAATTATGGATTATGGGATTAAAAATATTAAAGAATCACATATGAAAACATGACATAGTGCTTTGCTATAAGCTGCTGTGCAGCCGTTGAGAGGGAAAAAGCTCCAGAAGTGAGGTTTCACAAAGCCCTTTCCAAGGACGGTGATCAAAGTGGTTTTCTTTCTCTCCTACCAAGGTTAGTTGTATATTTATGTCTGTTCATGGGCGAATGTAAAACCTATGGAGGAACTAATAAACTGTAAATATGGGCGAAGAAAGCACTATATGCAAATATGCAATATTGCAGCTACTCAAGGATTGTTTATTGAACAGATGGAAAAAAGCAAAATACCACCGTTGATTAATTACTGTGTACTGCATTGCTGTATATTGTGCACCTCAAAAAGAACAAATAATATAAGTTACGCAGAAGAAAAAATTTGCAGCATTATTTTTACACAGTAAAAAGCATTTCCTTGTCATGTGCTTAGTGTTTGATTTGAAAAAAGAAAAGAAGCTATCTGTACACACATCAACAACATTCAGATATTTCAATACAGGCCTGCAACTGCTGATTACTTCCCTTATTGATTAATCTGCAGAAACTGCAGCAATGTATCAAACAGTTACTTGGTCTGTATTTTTTTTTAAAATAGCAGAAAATGCCCATCTATGTTTGCTGAACCCCAAGGCCAAAACATTAATCTTCTGTCCACAGACTAATTTTTTCAGCTCTAGTTCAATATTATTTAGTGCCAGATGTGGAGCATGTGCTGTAGAGCAGAGGTGGGTGAGATGAGTGACATTTGTGTCTTTATTGGCGGTGGTGCGGGGGAGTCTTATAGCCTAAGGGGAAGAAGTTGCCCTGTAGTCAGCAGATCCTTCCGAATCTCCTGCCAGTCAAGCAGGGGGGTGAAAGAACTGAGGCTGGACTAGATTATTAACCTAACTTCTGGAAGCTCTAAGCAAGTACCTCATCATAAATATATCATGGTACGATAATGATGATGTTCAGGGTGGATTTGCCCATATTATCTGTTGTAGATATATTGACATTGGTGTATATGTTCTTTAATATGCGCCAATATTAAAACTGTTTCATTTAAGGCAGAGAAAAATGCTTGGACTAGTGATTTAAAATGATGTAATTATGTAGTTTGTCCAGCAGAGGGCGGTCCGTTTATCATTAACCAAAGTGTTAACAGTTCAGTGCACTGATGTTTGAAATAAAGTCCTTAAAATTAAGATATCCTGCATCCACTCAATATCTTTTTCACAAGTATTTGAAAAGACTTTCATTTGATATTTAATCTGTAATCTTAGCTGATATACTAGATATATAATTATCTTGCTCCCTGAAATGGGTATCAGCATTAGCCTCTAAAATTCACACATTGATCAGAACTGAGATTTTAACATCACGTCGTGTTTTAAGTGTCAGGTTGTCATTTGAGAATCTTGGGAAACTTTTCATTACCCTTCTGTGGAATTTTAAGAGAATCATCAAAGCATAGTGCTGGTATTTATCAGTTTTTTGCAGATGTGAATGCAGAGGTCCAAAATTCAATTACAGATGGTAGCACTTAAAAGACTTATGAGTCTGTCAAACAGCTTTCACATTTAGATGCTCTTATTTTAAAGCAACAATATTTAACTTTTTCACCTTAAAGTAGCCGTCTCAAAATTATTTTGATGTTCGAGTGAGTTGTAACAGGTTGACTGGGCTCTCTACCTCAGCCACTCGGCCCTCCTATAGCTTGCTACTCTGCTATGTATCTTCAAGACGCACGGTTCTGAAACCGAAACCGGGTCATGTTTTACATAGAACATGTCCTCTGGTTTTCCCTCTGATGTACTACGACTGCTCAGCCTCAATGCTGTGATTCACAGAGGTTCCTGAAAGCAACATGGAGGCTGCCTGCAGCATACAGCTTACAGCCGGGGGGATACTGGTGTTTTGCCTTGCTATCAGAGGATGTTTGGCTTGCTTTCAGGTGGAAGTCCAGCACTGTAATGGACATCAAAACCAGAGCTGAGTGAGTGGGCAATGTAACTGGACTCAACAACCTCTACTAACTTCATGACAGAGGCGCAGATACTGTCAAGAGGACGCTGATGGAAGAAAAGAGGCAGTGACCAAGCGAGAGAACCGGCAAGAGTTCTCTCAGACTGGTGTGGTTTTGTTGGGGACAGATACACTAAATAAAAGGCTGCAGATGGACGTAAAACTGGACTTGTTGCTGCTGAATAGTAAATAGCCGCTTGCCTAGTTAAATGTCATGTGTTGTGGCTCTTGCTGGATGTTTGACACATGAGGAAAAATACCTGTAATGCTGCAAAGGCACCAACTCATCTAGAAATAAAATCCTACATAATGTTGCTTTAAGGTGTGAGCTGAGTCAGAAGGACATCCTGTAGATCTCCATACACCAAAAGCAATTCAGTTTGGGATCTTTGACATGCTGCACGACAAGCCACAGGTGGGTAATCATCAAGGCAGGATGTTGGAGACTTCTTAGAGGACATCGGTTAATGTTTTGTAGCAGGTGAGGTGCTTTCCCGCAAGACTGATGTATCAAATATGCCGGGTAAGACATCAGCTAAGGGTCAGCACATGTTCTGAGTACATGGCAAGCTTCAAAGTCACCCTCAGCAGGGTCTTTCTTACATCCGCTGTATACACAAGTGCAAGGTCCTTTGAGGAAATGGGAGGCTGCTGTAATGGCAGGCTCAGTTGAGGAGATCAAAGGCAGCATAAAAGGTGTTGAGTTAACATGGCAGCCACGCACGTAGTGATGCGGGCTTTCTTGCTTTTGTAATACATGATTGTCCGCCACATGTCTATGCAGTTGTTATTGTTGTGAAGAAGCCTTTCAAGGATCTACTTACACCCTTTACTTTGTGTCTATGATGGCTGCTGTCTGTCAAACCCCTGTGGTGTTACACATTTTTCTACCAACTCACCTGAAAGCAGCAGAAAGCACTTTCTGACTCTGGAGGCCTTCTTCCCTAATGACTTTATTGTCACTGTGATCACAGCATGATCAGCTGATGAATCTGTGCATCTACGCATCTGTTCCTACACTCAAGCTGAAGAGCTGCTTCAGCTCCATCAGTCGGCAATTTATCAACTGATTTTACCGATGACTTGAGTCTCTTAATCAGCTGGGAGCAAACTGGCGATAAAAGAAAGGAAAAGTGGTGTCTGGTTTGTTCAAGATTGAGGCAAAGAGGCTTGTAGGCGCCATAATGTTTTAAAAAGTTTTGCTTAAATTTGGATATTAAGGGGCACAATAAAATTATGGCAGTATTTCACCAAATATCACAATACAGTTAAATTTGACCATGAGTTATCTCTTTGATTCCCGATTCTGAGGCTCATGAAAGAGTATTTTAAGCAAACACTGGTATTTTTACATCATGCACCATATTTTCCAATGTTTGTTTTACCAAGGCAACTAATGAGGACAGCAATTTATGAAACTTGTCCAGAATAAAGTGAAAAGTGCTGCAGCCAGCAGTGACAAAACCAGGCTGCTATGTATTCTTTGCAGGAAACTGCGCAACAACAATGCAAACCTACTCAGAATGCTTGTTTTTGTCACTGACTGACTTATGCCGTGGTCAGACTACAAGATATTTGTGTCTGATAGAATGTTCACTGTGTCAGATTAGGCGATTAAAGAGTCATAAATTCTTGCCGTGTCATGGCTGAGGGACTAGACAGACTACACATTGCCAATCCCCGATTAATTAGTGTTTGCAGTTCACAACATGCGTGACATAATCGGCAAGGAAGCACTCGCCACTGACTACCACTACTACTGACAAGCTGTCGTGGGAGGTAAACGAAAAATCAAATATGCTAGTCTCTCTGACATGAGGTTGTGAACTGTCCTAGATGCTGCATTGGTTGTCGTCCATTATGACACACCACGCGAGATGTAACAAACAACTGTCGCACCCGATGCTCATTGATTGTTTCCGAGCCAACCTGACACCCTATGTCTTCCCGGTCAAGCTATTATCAGGCTGACGTTGTGTAGTCTGACCCCGGCATTACATTGTTATTTTTTGGAGCGCCCAACCAATATACTGGTTTGCCGATATTTGCCTGTTGCAGATATATCGGTATCGGCACATTAGTTCTCCAATAAGTGCCAATATTTAAACTGTTTTTTAAGGCTGGAATAAAAGCTTGGACTAGCAATTTTAAATGGTGTAATCACACAGTTTGTCCAGTAGAGGGCGGTCCAGTATTTAATTAATATCAAATGAAGTGTTTACTGTTCAGTGCACCGATGTTTGGAACAGTTTGTTAGATATCCTGCCTCGATACATGTCTTTGTCACACGTATTTGACTGACCAGATTTAAACTATAATACGTGATATCAGCTGATATATATTGAATATCGGCACTTTCTTCCTCTCTACTATCGATATCGGCGTGGGCCCCAAAAATCCCATGTTGGTCGGGCCCTAACTTTGTGCCCGTGATCAACAGTATTTTTTGTGATTTTGATGAAGATGAAAAAAATAGTTTCTGGCTCTGACAAGAGCGGCATAACAGCCATTTCTGGTTCAACAGAAAGTATAAAAAACTGCTCTCCTAACTGCCGCTGTTTATTTATAGCAGTGACTCTTCAGCAACTTACTGTATAATCAAAGGGAGGCTGGTGATGATACAAATGTCAAGACAAATCTCTATCAAGGCGAGCGCTGCTTTGCAGCTTGGTCATATCTTGTCAGTGGCAGTGTGCAATTGCCTGCAAGAAACACATTGCAGCCTGTTGGCAGATGCAACACTATTCCTCAATACTGGATCATTAAAAAAAATGCCCCTATTGCTAACTTGTCCAGTTTGAATAATATTAAAGCTAGCCGTTAAGA
This sequence comes from Naso brachycentron, assembly GCA_029874485.1. NCBI lineage: Eukaryota > Metazoa > Chordata > Actinopteri > Acanthuriformes > Acanthuridae > Naso > Naso brachycentron. Next base: position 10,921,198 of record JAQFJA010000017.1, read on the forward strand.
AGATGGCCACCTGTCTGTAGAAAGGAAATCTTCCTTCTTCTTCTACTACTTATGGGCTTACCAAGGTCAAATGCTCAATTTGTTAACAGTAATCATGAAAAGGGTGTCAATGTATTATTGTCACTATCATCTTACTTCCCAGCACATGGTTATTAGCTAGTGGGAAGCGAAAGATTCAGTGCAGCTGTCTAACTGTCAGAGATATGATCAGGAACACAATAGAACAGAAAAAAGCAAGAAGAGTTGCCCTCCTTCACCAAATGAATGGATACTAGATGTCCAAAGAAATATCAAATCTTCAAGGAAAAGATAGTTCTCCCTCAAAAATCCCACAATGAAAGCTTATCCTGTCAAGTATCTCATAGTGTGCCATTCTTTAAAGAAAAGCTCATCCAAAAGGTGCTGTCACCTGCCTCTCATTCTTTGATTGTTTTTTCTTCAAGCATCCACTCTCTCCCCTCCCTGACAGTGTTTCCTCCTCAGCGGATTCATCCAAAATTCAATTACTTTCGAGGAGGGTTCAGCAAGAGAAATGGGAGACTCTCTCAACACTCTCAGGGCTCGGGGTTGGCCCTGAGGAATGCATCTCCCTCTCACATTCGCACACAAACTATTTCAGCTATCAACGACCGAGGCTTTAACTGCTTTGCTATAGCTCGCCCGGCGGGGATTGGGATGAAAATTTATCCAGATCTCTTATTTGAAATCTCTCTTGTTCTCACAGGTTTTATCTGGTTGTTTACACTGAAGGTCCTCACACTAAATTCTAAACCTTTGCTTGTATCTGATGCTTTTGGATGACTGTTCATATCTTTGTTGGATGTTGTCCTGATCAGACCCCAATGTAAACTGACAACAAACAACAACTGAAATTGTTTTTTCTCCCAATCCCCCCCGTTTTTTCGTTATTGTTTCAGTTCTGTGCCTTGGAGTAGAGATTAAATTGAGGCCTAAAACTCTGATGTTTTGCTCCTTTCTTTTCTTCAAGTGTTGAGTCTTATCAGCCGGGATCAAAACACTGGCTGAAGCAGGCGATTATCAGCATCAGTATTAAATTTTAATACCTGACATTTTTCCATACTCGATAGTATTGAGGCAGTTCGGTTGGTGCCATAAAAGTATTGAAGTCCCATACTCAGCCCTGTTCCTATGCCTCTGTATTCAGGATTGATGATAATCCTGACAGTCCCTCACGTTTGCCAAATCAGTGACGCTCTCTGTACTCTCTGTCCTGATTGGCGGGTCTATGCCGCACCTCTTAGCGACAGGCAGCGCTTTAAGTGGGCCGGTACGCACCGGTACGCAGTACCCCCACTTCTAGATTTGGCGTACCTGGACTTTCTACAGTGCACCAGGACCTCTAACAAGCTCCCAGCACCTTTCCTGTCCATGTATCAGATATCAGAATTTTCTAGCTCTCTTATATTAGTATCAGCATTGGCACCAAATCCCATATCGGTCTCTTGGCTGGGCTCTACTTAAAAGACACAGTGGATTAGCAATTTTTTAAACATTCCCTTGCCACGGCTCTGCGTGGATAAATCAGATCTGTGCTTTTTAACATATGTAGCATTATGGGTTACATGCCTTAATTTATTTAGATTGGACCTTTAAGGAAAATCATAACTTCAAAATTCTCAGTTGCAGCATGTTCACATTTTCTCTGTATCCGTCATTACCCCTCCTCCACCTCCAAGCGCCCGCCCCATGTCATCCCTCTGCCTCCTTCCTTCTATCTCCAGTCAGAAAATTGATATGTACTCCGCTTGGTGAGTTATTAACATTTCTATTTGTGAGGAACACTTTTCAAGCCCTTACACCGTTGGCTGACGCACACACACACCCACACGAGTCTGTGCTCTCCTCGCTGAATTATTCCATTTTAGATTATCTAATAACCCAGCAACCACATGCCTCCATGTTCTTGACATGCACGCAAGGAGTGATACAGAGAGAGATGAGGATGCTTCTCAAGTGCAATCGACGTCTGCAAACAAGTTAAGCAGTAAATGTCTGTAAATAAATGTTTATTCTGCCTTTGTTTAAAAATATGCACACAGTCCACTTTCTCCCTGGTTGATGAGTAAGGTACAATGAAAGGCACATACTCTGTGTAGCAACATTATGCAAGAGTGTGTATTCATCAGTTGCTAATTTATCTTTGTGTGGGGAGTGCAGAACAGAAAATAAAACATGTCTACGCCATTTAAAAACTGTTTCACGACCAGATTGCAGAATTGCAGATACCTGCTGCCTGGTGACATGTTTAAACGCCGGCTTGGACATTTAAAATGTGATCATCTTGATAGTTAACCATCTAAGTAGAATATGTTGCTAAAGCATTTTCAGTTTAATAGAGACACAAAATTGCTACTAATCAGTGTAACAGCTCAAGTAAAGGAAATATTTCCAAACCAAAATCAAAAGGCAGGTTCAAAGCCAGGTTACAGCTGGAGACATGCTCCATGCGTTCTACTTTAAAGTTAAAGTCTGTAGACGACTCCAAAAATACCAGAATCTGACTTGAATATATATCTAGAAATCGCATTGTGGATTTGGACTTGCCAACCTGAGGTGTGTGCAGTCTACAACTCAGACAAAATCCCATAAACTATAGCGAGGAAATGACCTCAATGTCCTATGTCCCTGGTTCTAAGAAAAAGAACATTGCAGTGACTGAAGCTTTAAATTCTACTATCCCCACCACAGTACAGATGAAAGCACTGTTTCAAACAACTTCAGCAGTTCATCGCAAGCTTAAGGTCTTAATTAAGGCTTCAAAGGTTATTAATTAGTAAGAAAGACATGGGAAGGCCAGGGATTATTAGGTACTACTACAATAACAAAGATGCATTTACTACGAGTCACTTCTGTATGTCTAAATTTTATCTAAAACAAGTGTTGTCTCGCAATAGAAAATGTCAATTTTAGTAATATAGCCACAAAAAACAGAATAAAAACAAAAACAACCAGTTAGCTAAACTGTGATTAGATTATAGCTGGGCAACATAAAGAAATTTCAATATATCATATCGAGATATGAGACCATATATTGTTTTACATATTGGATATCGCTTTATCATGATATGGAATAAATTAGAGATGTTTCAATACCATTTTCTCCCCTCTGATACCGATTCTGATACCCAAACTTGGGTGAAGGCTGATACCGAGTACTGATCCAATACCAGCACATAAAAATAATTTCTTCAAAACATAAGTTGTAATCATAATTTAGTCAAATAAAGA
>JAQFJA010000017.1:11007198-11023179 GCA_029874485.1 Naso brachycentron
GGGATCTGCTCCGAGGCGGGCGCGTGTGACGGAAAGCAAGAGAATCATCTGGCACAGGGAAGACAAAGCAGTGTGCTAAAGAAACCGGCCAAATGAGCTGATGAGCTGCAGGTGTGCCTCGAGAGCTTGCTCAGGAGTGCCGGCCCCGCCTCTCTCTCACTCACCTGAAAAAAGGAAAAGAGGGTGAGGGAGGAACTAATCAAAACCATCACACTATCGCCTCATGGCAAGAAGGTCCGGGGTATGATTCCCAACAAGGCCTTTCCATGTAGAGTTTGCATGTTCTTCCCTTGTTTGTGTGGGTTTCCTCCGGGTGCTCCGTTTTCCCCCATCATCAAAACATGTATGTTAGGTCTATCTCCAGGCAGTACCCTTGACCAAGGTCCTCGCATCATCTGGAGATCTGGAGTTGGGCCCCCTACGCTGTGGCTGCCCACTGCTCCTCAGGGATGGATTAAATGCAAAGACCAGATTTTACTGTAAACCCTGTATGTGACCAATAAAGTACTTTATAATACTATTAACAAGTATTTTCCAGGGCATTTAATAAGAATTACAAGAACACATCCATGAGGCCTCAGATCAGCCTCTATTAAAACTCTGTCTCTTTGCTGTGATTTCTTTTGTTACATGTGGCTTAATAAAGAGCTGCAACACTTTCTATGGCACCACTTGGGAGATAATGAGCCAAGGATATGGTGAAATATTCTCATACTGTCTCCTGGGCTAACCTCTGGTGACATAAAGTATTGCTGATTTTGGATAAGCTGAACGGAGCATTTTTTGGCTCGTTTATCGGGTGGAAGTAAAATGCAGAATTTATCGCTCTATGAAAAGGCAACAGCTATGCAGAGGCAAACAAACCAGGAGGTCTGTCTTTGTAGCCGGTAGCTCTCTGATCTCGGCACAGTTGTGAGGGCAACCTCAAAAAAACATCCAAGGCACGGGGGAGCTGTAATGCTTCGATTGTACTTTTTTTTTTGTTTCTTATCTTTACAGCTGTGTCACAATAAAGGCATTTTAACTTCCACACTACTTCAGTTTGCCTCCAACCTTTTAAAAGAGTCGTTTCGTCTGCAGTGCCAAAATCAGCAAGCAGTAAGCACAGGAGCTTTCTGCAGAACACTCCTTGTTGTACGTTCTATTCTGCATTTACTATTTTGCCAAGGACTTTTTGGAAGCCTCTAAAGTAGATCAAGAGATCCCACTTATATTCTCCCTTTGAAGACTGATGTCAGGTAGGAACCAGGTCATGCATTTAGAGCATACGGTGTGTGAAATTGCCTTACAATACTGCCATGAAATCTATAATGTTGCTCCTTTTTTCTAAGACAAGCTATGACCTGCATTTATTTGTCTTTCTGTCGGAAGAGGACTTGATGTCGGCCAGTATTTGTTGGCTCAATTCTGGGCTACTGTCCTGAACCACTGCTGGCCCTAATCTCCAAATCACAGATAACAAATTAACACTGCATATCAACACGCGTGGGTTGGCCACATTTACATACATTAGGCTGCTATAGCCGTAATATTGCTAAGTTCCATCCCTAATGCCCTGGGGACAAATACTACGTAATAATCCAGCTAAATACCAAAGGTACAATATAAACTGATGCAACAATTGTAAAGATAACAGCACATCAAAGTCCCCGAACAACAATGTCACAACAGATGTCCCTATATGAGTATCAATAAGTAATACTAAGTGATAACACAGTGTTATTTCTGACAGAGATATTGCGCAGCAGGGAGTCTGCATGCCAGCAAACATCCTCTCACCCTATCAGCCCCCTGCTGATTATCTTGAACCATAAATAGCGTTTAAAATTTATTTAATATTCACTCTACAGAGTGCCATGGCAACAGCTGTTTCTACAGTGGCATTAACATTGCTCCTCCATAAGTCACCAGGCTGAACCCACTGATGGTGATACCGGTGGGACATGGGCTCCACCTAGTGGTTTATATTGGTAACCTCAAGTGCAGAGCTCCCACACTGTCAGGATGGACAAATGATCAATCTATTGATCGATTAATCCCATTATCTACTGCGGTGGCCCATCTTTAAGGAGCAGCAGTGTCCATTTTAGGGGGTTTTGCAGTCTGTGCAGTCCACAAATCAACTCTCCATGCCTACTTATCAAAGCCCACAGCCTACAAATCAAACAAGAGAGAAAAAGAGGAAGACGAAGACAGAAACCCAGCAAATGTGTTTTCAAATTACTTAGAGGGTTGAAAAAAATCAGTGCAATGCATAAAAACATAAGCATTAACATACTTGTGTTCTTACAGGTCTAATATACTGAGGAAAAACATACCTGTAATTGTAGGCGGATGACTTTTTAATTCATTTCTTTTGTTTTCTCTAAATCCTAACATTATTTAAACGTTGCACACAGTTTTCAGGAGGTTTAGCTCCTTAAACAGACTAAAACTGTAGTGTCCACCACACAGAACTTCTGACTAGCAGAAGAAACACATTGCTTTCTTCTTTTACCTGACGATTACGGCATTGCATGAATACCTTCAGTGAATTACAACATCATCTTTATGCAAGAGAGTTGCAGAGGGGATGTCTGCTGTGAACATGACACACATTAAAGGCAGTCCTAGAGTTTTGATGAGGTTAGACATAATAAACTTTTGGAAATGTATGCTTACTCTGAATGGAAAAGAGGGACAAAAGGCTGAAAATGTTGTGGAAGGCTCAAGTAAAACACCCTCTAGAAACATTGCAGAGATAGTATCATGATGGGTATAAAACGTTTAGTCATTCACAAGCAAGGATGGAGAGGGGTTCGCACGGCACGACTGTATGAAGGATGTAACTTAATTGGTTTTAGAACACTAATACCAAATCAGTGACATTCTCTTTACTCTCTGTCCTGATTTGCTGGTCTACGCTTTGCCTCTTAGTGACAGGTGACATCGGTACGAGCTGATTAGCTGTTTGTGCCTTACGCTCTGACTTGCCGCTGCTGACAACAGACACTACGTTTACATGGAAACCAATATTCCGATATTAACCCGATTAAGACAATACTCTGAGTAAGACAATGCCACGTACACAGCATTTTCTGATTACCTTACTCTGAGTAGGTCATAGTTGGAGTAGGCAATAATCGAAGTAAGATGCGGAGTATTTCAGTTTTAGTCGCATGATTGTACACATGTATACGCCTTAATCGCACTATGTCGTCCTATTGTTGTTTTTGCAGCGTTTTGCGACAGCGACACATAGTTTACGGCGGTCAAACTGACGACGTATACTTTAGCGTCTGTCGTGTGAGTCATTAACCAGACTATGCTCTGTGACATGTAAGCACGAATATGAATGGAATATTTTTTAAGCAACTCACGTAAACACCTTATATGAAATATTGTCTTATTTAGAATAAGGTGAATCGTCGGATTAGCGCAGCTCATGCAAACCTTGTCAGAGTGTCTGCAAGTGACACCGTCAGTCGTCTCAGGCTTGAGCTGAGACAGACCAGTTTACTCCACGGCAACAGTTTCATCTCAGTTCAAACTGGACTTAACAGAGACAGCAACAAAAAATTAAATAAAACGCGAGCTAGAACCAAAACAGAGGGTGCAGCAAAGCTGCCAAGTTTCCAGCGAGTCACATGCTACAGCTAACGTTAGCTTCTTAGCAAAAAGTTTACTGCAGCTTTAATTAAGTTCTTTAAATGTTTGCATTTGTTTCGATTTACATTTTAGAGTCCCATTGAAAATGGCTGCTCCTCATTTTTTATGACTCTGAAGAGTTAAATGATAGTTTGAGGCCAAACAACAGATTCACAAGCCTTTCCCCACTATAAAATAACAATTTATTGAAACAAAGGATCTATTTTATATCTATTTTTTATTTTTAACGCTTCAAGTTTTCAGGACAAACAGTAACAGTGCAATCAGAGACCAAGACAATCTTCTATAAACAAGACATACAGCCCATATAAAAATGGCCACAGTTTCAAGTATTGTGAACTGTAACACATACATATATACACAAAACACCATTAAAGGCAAGTTCATACTTTCACATTTCAAAGGTCAATCCAAAAGGTATTCTATTCAGAATTCTAAAAAATATACATTTTAATAATATTGCTGTCAACACAAACCTAATGTACCATTTTTCAGAATATCATGTTCCTCAAAAAAGAAAACTATCTTATAACAAGCTGTTGTATAACATGTAACCCTAACATTATAAATTACATTGATGAATTCATTATAGGGCTTGCAATACACATACACACTTCTCATAAAAATACTCTCCAGTTGATGTAAAAAAAGCATTTGATTAAATAACAGGTTTAATTGCATTTGAACCACTGATAAAGAGGTTTCATGACAGTTTGAAACCAGCATTATCTGGCACTTGTTATGTTTTTTGGAAGAATACTGTAGTGGTTTTTCCAAACAAACACTACATTTTAAATGTTTTTGGCCCTGCACCACACATAAATTATTCAAGTCATCCATGAAGCACAAGTTTTACTGTGGTGGAGCCAGCTGGTAACAGTGTTTCTCTGATTATTTTGTGTCCATGGAAGAGTCATCAGCACATCCCATCACCCTCTGCAACTTCTCAATGCAGGGTGTAATTGCTTGGCTGTGCAGCTGAGCCATCTTCAACCTGAAGACAAATAGAGGAGTCATCTTTTAGGAAGGTTTCAGCTGGACAGACCTTCTCAATTCAACAAACAATGCAGTTTCCAGGGATGATGATTTGATTACTAAAACTAAATGCAACTACAACACTGGGCAACAATTTAAAAAAAAAAGTCTGTATATGGCGCATCTCGGCTTTATAGCACATTAATATGCTAGCTAGCTGTTACCAACTGCCATTTTAACTGTGAATCAGAATATGAGAATCATTTAAAGGTTGTGCTTTTGATTTTATTTAGCTTCTAAAGTAATTTAAAACCTGACAATAGACACAAAAGGATTTTATGCATCCTATGAGAACTAAAGTAAACACCTGTGTGGTGAAAAAACCAAGGTAAAAGTTGTTGAGGGCCGGTCTATCAACCCAGGACTAAAAGATCAGAGAACTTACATTCAACAAGTGACAAGACAGTAACACTGCAGGATGCCCATGTTGCATTGCTTCTGCTGGGTATTTACGATGGCAACTGGTTGCTCATATGTCAGCAAAAAAAATGCCGTGAGCCGATATAGCATCAGTTATGTCACAGTTTGTGCTGTGAATTTCTTTGGAGATTTTTTTTTGGCATTATCGTGGTGAAAAACGTAAAAACAAATTCACAGTGAATTAAGGTACAGCTGTGGCCTGATCTCTTCAGTAACCTGAGTCGACACGAAATATTTCTGTGGGAGGTTTTCAGGGTGTTGGCAGTTTGTAGTCGAAATGAAATAAAGTTATGTGACTGGGTTCATTCTGACCTTTCAAATGAGTATATGAAGGCAGAAAACTGATAGAAATTACATGACAAAGCCAAACAATCTTAAATACACCATTTTTTTTTTTTTGCGTGCAGTAATAAGGAAGAGACGGGCAGAGTTCGCCCAATGCTAATTAGCTTAGCTCAAACACTGGTAGTCAATGGGAAGTGCTAGCCTGCCTCCGCCTAAAGCCATCAGATAAACGTTTCTACAACTCTAAACTGTTTCCTCCTTGTTACTGCACGCACAGTTGAAAGAATGTTATCTATCTTCTTGTGGGGAACTCGGCAGGAAGGCAAATTAACAAAAACAAACAAACAAAAAAAGTGGATGTATCCCTTTAAAGAATGTGTAAAAATATTTAGCTTAATGTGATAACGCAACCTAACTGAGGTGTTTCCTTTTGTTTTAATCTTTTTATAAAAGAAAGATAATTAGTTTTGACACAATACTAATGCAAGTATTGTATAAGATCTGTGTTTTGACTGTCATAAGGTATTTTTCCCTACACTCTGAAAAGCTAAATCTGGTACCTTCTGAGCAGCTCGCGTCCCCTGTTGGGTTCAGGGTGGTAGTGTTGGAGAGCAGTGAGGCTGTGAGCTGCCAAAATGCTGTAACACTGTCCCCGGAGAGCATTATGGCTTGCTGTATCCCACTGCGGCAGCTCGCTGGTGTAGCGCCATGCCATCAGCGTGTGCTCCAACACGGCGTCCCACTCTTTATTCCTGAGAAGAACTTGGCCCCACTCCTGACACGAAACCTGAGGGGGAGGATACGGAGGTAACAGATGAGGACGACACGGTAAAACACAATTTATCAAGCAACATACCGTGTTTGAGCAGCTGCAATTAATCAGTGACATAAATTTCTTTTATGAAGATTTAAAAAAAAAAATCAATTAGAAAAGAACAGCAGGGATGTGCTTAAAAAGCCAACAGCTCATTTTGAAAGTCTACAATAATCCACAGTTTGAGTAAAATTAAATCTGACAGTTTCCAAAAAAAGGTGTTGTTGTTTATAACACAGGACTTCCCACCACAGACACTCACTTTGAACGCTACCAGGTGAGGATATGCCTTTCTGTAGCAGTGAGCGTCCCTGTTGGAGCCAAACCGTGAGTACGGTATGGACCTGTAGACGTTTGCTTTCTTTAGCTGCAGGTCTTCCTGGAGATACTTCAGGTCTGATGCCATTATCCTGGGCTCTTGACTCTAGAATACAATGAAATACAAAATAAAGATCAAATCAAAGAACAAATGTAGCCTCTTTACAGTGATATACATGAAGCACTCTAGTGCGGTGCTTCCTCGCCTCAATGAGCCCTGATAGGCATTTTGAAGCGCCATCCTTGAGTGTTCTGTGCTGTAAATGTGCCTAACTTCATTATATTTACACACAGCTCAGCCAAACACCAGGCTTCAGACGTGTGGCAGATGTATGGACAATTCTTCTGGAAAATTTCATGACTTGAAGAGAAAAGAGAAGAAGAGAACGAGAGAGAGAAAAATCGAGACACAGACTTCATGTCTCTGATGACGGCTTCCTTGTTTTGCTGCGGTTTAATAATAAAGAGCACATTTGGAGCAATTTGTGCATTTATTAAATTGAAACATTCCCAGTACAAATTAACAAAACGAAAACACAATCCTCCTCGCCAAGTGCGCCGTGCAGAACCACCATAACAGCTGAGATCTCCCTTGTAGGGGAAGTAATTTTTTTTTTAATTATTAAAATAAACAGCCAATATAGCCAGACTTTCTAATGTTTAAAAAAAGATTAACAAAACAAAAACACAGAGTGAATCATCCCCTGGCACCTAGTGCTCTGTATGGCCTGAATATTGGATTCCCCATGTCAGAAATTATGTGACACCTTATTAAAATAACTAACTGTGGTACTTGTGGAAGATTGATTTGCAAGTGGTGTTGCAAAGTGTTTGTGCTGCTGCTGTTTTTCAGGACTGCGTTGCATACTTTGCAAATGATCTTGTCCCACACAACACTTGATTTTGCGCTTTTCATTTTGCCTTGGCGCAGAAATATAGCTGTAAGCACGCGTGGTCGGTCCCACGAGTTGATTGTGTAACGTAGACTTGACTGATAACATTTATCGTTTAAAATTCTGATCAGTTTAACGGTTAACCCCGGTAACAGTTGTGCGTATTTTATCTTACATCTCCTCGGGATGAAAACTTTTACGTCTCGTTAATAAGCTCACGTGGAATGTGCAGGGCTGCTACCTGTTCGACTAAGATGAGGGATCTGATCAGCTGCACGAGCTGCTGCTGGGAGAGGGGACTATGGTGCTCATCCATCTTCTCACACTGCTCCTCCATCCCTCCATTCCACACTCCGCCAATGGACAAATCCACTGCAAAACAAAAAGATATGACGAGGATAATAAATAAGACCACTATAAAGGAGAGTCAACATAAATTAGACTAGTTATTAGATATATATTTGAGACATTTATTAAAGAAATATGAGTGACCAGGTAGAAGCGGAACATCTTTTACTGATGTGAATGTTATCTTTATTTTAATATTGAAAACTGGCAATTAAAACAGAAGCAGCAGAAGACAACAACCCTTTGTTACTCTATCGTTTTTCTCCATTTATTTTCCTGTGAAGTCACGTCACATAATAAACAAAATAATGTTTTCACTTGGTTACTTACGTGACTGCACACGCTTTGTGTTTGTAGCTCTGTTTCGTCCCCTTGGGAGTGGAGATGGAGCCAAACGAGCACTCAGAATTTCGAGGTAGGACCTCCTCAACCGAGCTGTGAGACATTTAAAAAATGAAAACTTCACACAACAGCAGCTCCTGTTAATATTTTCAGTGTTTTGCTACACACAGCATAAAATAAATTTATTAATTTACTAACTTAAAAATAAACTGGCAGTGAAATACACTTGATATTAAAACGCTCTAACATTACCACCACAATATTAGAAAGTTTACGGTAGTTGTCCACATTAACGTTAATGTCAGCAATAACATTAACTGCTATTATTCCTGGGGGCGCGCGCTTGTGATAACCTTAGCATGATAGCAAAGAGGCGCCTCAAGCACAAAAGGGCGACACTGTTGGAATAAAACTACGGCTGTCATGTTTCAACTTACCTGTAATTTTGGGCTGTGGAGCAGGTATTTCCACCAGGGCACGTCGTGGTTGGCACACAGCTGCCATTGCGACCAAACTTAGGGTTAAGATGCGAGCTAACTACCTGCTAGTAGCCCTGACGCTACTGTTAGCCGAACTTTAAACCCCGCGGGGTGCCCAACAATAACTTTTCCTCGGGAGCCAGTAGATGGTTTCAGCCGGTGAACTCGGCAGTCAGCAGCTCCCTCAAAGACTTCAGTGCAGTTCTCAGGCGCTCCAACATCCACCGCAAAGACAAACTTGCTTATATTTAGCAAACTAACTACAAAAAACCCGCACTTGTGGATCCCGCAGCCGTGTAGTGGAGGTGAGGACAAATGAAACAACTTCTAACCGCTCCAACGGTAGTACAATGCTGATGAGGCGCGCGACACGAGTTGCCGCGCAGGCGTGGCTTGCTGCATGTGTCCACCTGATTGGTTGACGTCGCAGCGTGTGGGGAAACAGGCGCCTAATATGCAAATGAGGTCACCAGAGGCTCGCTCTGCCCCCCCATCTCCTCTGCTGCTTGGGAAAAGAGGTCACGTGGAAACACGCTCGTGCAGGGATACACAAGTGCGCGCGGCCTCACAGGTCACTGAACGCAGGAAAGTTTATTCAATTAGTTGGGCTATATTGAATTCTTTGTCACTATGAAATAAATAAAATCAGTCACTTGCCACGGATATTTTTTATTTATGAAGCAAAAATTAAATGAAGTAGGCCATTTTTTTCTGTTTTATCAAATACTGATGTTACTAAAACCAAATTTTGAATTCTACAACATTATTTTTATTTTCTTACTACCTTTTACATATATTTTAATACTTGCTAGAGGTCATCCAAGGGCAAGGTTGATCTATGGGAAATTCGTGTTAGTATAATCACATTTAGTCTTCAGTCAGGTGCAGTTTGAGTTTAAAATTGCTGGGGATTGTTTCCTCTTACACATACTAAGAAAGACGCTTAGCAACACAAGTTATTTGGTTGAAGGGTAGTCTCTCTGAACATGAGTGTAAGGACTGATATTAATGGTTTTTGGCATTTCTCTTAAAATTAACCTTTGTCATATCTACTTGAAGCAAAAATAAGACACAACAGGCCATGGAGAGGCTTGAACTCAAGCACCATCTGCAGTCCTTTAGGTGGCACTGCCCCTCAAACATAGAACAGTAAAATTCACTCTGAATCTTTCATATCAGACACAAGAGAAAAATATAAATTAAGATGTGCATATTGCGATCAGTTTGAAAAAAATGTGGTTCATTCACATCATGTCTTATGTTAAAATATATTGTTTAAACCAAATAGTTGTATAAATGTCACTGAAATGAATGCAGCTGCAACATGTTTTATAATCAGTAGGCTAATACTTGGGAACGTTGATGGAAGCAGACAGCAGTGGTTATATGAAACTGACATTTAAAATACTGGCCATACACCGGTGCTGACTGTGTATCACAGTGAACTGTTCACATCAAAAGACACATGGTCAGAGACATAAAATATCTGAAAAAATGTCTTTAATAGATTGGTGGATTATTGAAAAAAAACATGAATTGAATTTTTTGTCAAGAGACATTACTGCATCTTGATACATAGCGTGGAATAATAAATCGATTCAAGCACATAACTTATCCCAAACAGATGATGATAAAACACAAAATTAAAAAATATCCATATATAGTCAACACAGCAGTCAATCTGAAATATTCTCTATAAATTATCATTTTTTTCCAAATTGTTTATATTCTATTAATATTATAGTTTTATATATTAAGTATTTTTTAAATAGTTCATTATTTTCTGTCACTGTTCTTATCTGAAAATAATCTATCTGATAAAATATGAAGCAGCGGTAAATGCAGTGCAATTCAAGTTTCCCTGTACTTTAAACATTTTCAGCAAATGTTCCCTTCATCCTGAAAAAACAAAACTGCATTGTAATGCGACAGGGTTGAAATCAGTTCACTTCTACACTTTTTAATATTTCTGGATGGACGTTTTAGTCATACATTTCTACAGGTTTAAATATTATTATTATCACAACTAAAAAATATCTGTAATAAAACTGCACTTTTATGAACTGATTGAATTCCAAGTGAAAGCACTCCAACCCTGTAAAACATTTATGCAAATAAGCTGAACACTCAATGGCTTCTTGAAACTGCTACAGCAAATAATATTATTATATAGGATTTATGTACATTATATACAACTTTTTTTTAAAATAAGTTACATAATGCACAGGTAAAAGGGTATCTATTAGGTACATATGATTATTACAAAGTTCTGTGACAGTATGGCTTTGTAAATATACATTACAATATTGTCATCAGAAAAAAGCAAGTGCAGTCAGATAAGACTGCCTTTCAGCATCGTACTTATTTTTCAGAGTGAGTTTTATGCAACTTTAACATGAAGTCTAACTGCAGGAGACCATCCAGTCCTAAAATGAAAAACATATGACTCTTCCAGCAGACTTAAAAATAGCAAGATGCTTCAAGGCAAACTTCTACAGACTGTGTAGGCCACACTATAAAGCATAACGAGTAGCCTCTACTTGCTAAGCAGCGTTTTAAGGGAGCGGGTGAGTGCGTTAGCAATGGCCGACATGGTACTTGAGTGGCGGACCAGGGCTTTCACACTGTGCTCCCCTGGTGCTCCCACAGTGGCAGCCTCAGCCGCTTTGAGCAAACAAATATAGTTCATGACCACCTCATCAACCTTTGCAACAACTTCTCTCTGTTGGTGTGAGGCTGAGGCTCCGAGTCCCCTAACCAGACACATACAAGCTTCACAGAGACAGCAAAGCACCTGGAAGCTACAAGTAACAGCAAGCAGCATCTCCTCAGGACTACTGTGGGCCTGTGCCATCCTCCGACATGCCCTTCCTAATTCTTTTGACTCGACAGATAGTAGCTGCTTGTACTGGGATACATCCTGGAGAGGCATCTGGGGTCCACGGTCGCAACGACCTACGCTGGACCTCACCAATGCAATAAGCTCACTGGCATCACGACGAACGTCAGTGAAGCCGGACGGGAAGCCATACATACGGTCCTTGAGTGCGTTGATTCGTGCGAGGCGGTCACCAAAGCTCATGTTATTGAGGACCTCCCCATACAGCTGCTCTCCAGCTGCATCCACTGCTGAGCCACAGGGCAATATGGCTGATGCCGCGCCACTATCGTTATCACTATCATTTCCAGCGCGACTTCGTCTGGGCCTCTCCCATTCAATCTCATCCTCCTCACCCTCACTCTTGCGTTTAAAGAAACAGTAGCTAAAAGGCCCATTACATCTCCAGGGACTGGTGTCCAGTTTCTGAGAGCCCTTCATGTGTTTTGAGTCTTTCTGTAATGGAAATGCCACAGATGCCCTTCTACTGTCTACCCTACTGCCTGAAGACCAGCATGTGGTGTGGGAAGATACAGAACCTTGGGAGTAGCTCTTGGAGAGCCGCTTCCTTGTTGGCCTCCGCTGGACTTTGGTCTCACCTTGCTGGGGCACAGATGGTGACAAGGGCTGCTGGCTCCGGCTTCGGGTGGGCTTATCAAACAGGACCTCCACACTACCAGAACTGGCAGTCACATTACTGGTGCTGCGTTTGAGCTCCCGGCCCCGCTGCATGTTACTGCCAAAGAGATCTGCCTGTGGTAGGGTTGGGGTAACAGCCTGGATGTGGTTCTGATTCTGCCGGGACTGGATGGCATGAATGGAATTCTGTATGCATCCTGAATTGCTAGAGCTAGCGTTAGCTTGCACAGGAAGAGGCAACGGAGGAGGTGGTGGGGGAGGTGGCGGAGGAGGTGGAGATTGTGTGTTGGGAGTTGGAGATGTAATGCACGCCCTATTGCCAGTGGATGCCTGCCTGATAAAAGCTGAAGGATGGTCTCCCCTTCCTTGTGAGATGGTGTTCAGGTCTGCTCGTTGACCACTTACACTGGGGGCAGCAGAGAAACAAAGAGAATCATTAGGACGAGGATGAGGCGACTGACGAACTGCATGCTTTGCTCTTGGGTCTGATCTGAACCAGTCCTCTGTGCTGCCACTAGGTTGGCTTCTTGACCGTGGTGGGTGACGATTAGTGGTGCCCCCAACCTCACGGTTTCCACCTGTAATGAATCCCCCATCGCGGCTGATACAGCCCTCTCTTTTATACAGTGACAAGAATTGCTCTGGGTCCATACCACTCCTCTCTAGTTCACTTTCCAGGCCAGAAAAGGAACTTCTCCTCTCAGCAGTAGCTGGCCTGAAATCTAGACTGTCATTCAGTCTCTGAGCATGCATGTCAGGACTTCTCTTGAGTTTTGCAGGAAGGGTGGCTGATTGGTATGATCGTAGATTTTTATTTGCAAGCTGCATGGTGGCCACATTAGGTGTAACTAAATTTGGGCTGAGAAATGGGGATGATATGGAAGAAGGCATACATGGGCAGCGAGCAATGGTATTCCCCCTATTCTTAACCATTTCGACAAGCTGAGGATTGCTAGTGATAAAGCGCTTGCTGTCCTTTTTCACTGCCCCTCCCATGCCTGCACTGTGCAGTTTCCCTCCCTGATGCATCTGGCTGACTGTTAGGTAGTTAATCAGTTGCCTGTAGGCCTCACTGCCTTCCTTCTGGTTCAGCCCCTTAAAACAGGCCTGTTGTTTCGCATGCAGATCATTGTGGGACCTCTTGCCTCCAGTACCTGTGGTCTCTTTATGCTTAGATGGTGTGGCTGAGGAGGGACGGCTGGGTTCAACCCCTGTCGCAGGTTGGTGAATATTGGGCAGCATTTTCCGAAGGAGGGCAGGGTCTGCATGAGGATGAAGGTCTTTTCCCTGAGTGCTCTGGACAGGGATGCCACGAGAGATTCCAGGTTTGTTATCTTCATAGTTTAGCACCCTGAGTAATGAAGAGGAGGAACTTGAAAGTGGGTGCCTTTGCAAATGGTGCTGTTTAGATTCAACTGCACCAGGGCCAAGTGGTGAGTCAGTTGGGGTAGCACAGGCACTACTGTTCGTGCTGCCACCAGCATCTAGAGATGAGCACAAAGAACCTTGTAAAGAACTGTGGGCTTCTCCTTGCAAATTTGAAATCCTTTTTGCTAGATGGTACTCACACAGTCGTGCAACACTCTGCTGTCTAGAAATCGGCTGATGGTCACTTTGTATGTCCGATCCCTGGTCAGACCCCACTACTCTGGATTTTTTGGCTGGAGACAGCAATGATGCCACAACTAGATGTTCATCTTGCTCAACAGCTGCAGTGCCATTATTTGCACCACATTCCCCCAAGTTGACAACATCTAACAAACGATCAGAGGTAGAGGAAGGAGGGCGGGGAATTCTGTGTTGGTCACGAGGGGCACTGTTCATCGCAAGGCCCTCGGCTGCAGAATTTTCAGGCAAAAAAGGATTCTGTCTTCTTTGACTCTCCCCTCGCTCACAGAATGAAGTACGTTGGTCCAATTCAAGACGACTACGGATCCCAGTGTTTTCACCTCGATGCCCTTCCCTTGTGCTGAAGGTGTTATACTTTCCTCTAGAGTCTGCAGACTTTTTTTGATGCTTTCCTCCTGGTGTGGTGGAGCTTGGGCGCTGGAGAGTGGATGAGAGATTAGTTTGGGACATCACCTCCAAGTTCTCTTGCACTGATAATGCTGTGTCCAACTGTGGGCTCCGTCTTGGAGGAACTGCTGGAGGCTGAAGGTGCCGTGTAGGGCTACGGGGTTTCTTCTGTATGGTTCCTCCAGTGCTGGGTGAGACAGGGAATTCTGTTTTCTCCTCAAGTAAAGGTTGGTACCCTTCTCTTGTGGCCACCAGAAGACGCATGTGGCTCTCACTGAGCCTGTGAGTAGCAGCTAGTTCAGAGATTTCAGTCATCTCTGATGAGTTGGTCTCATTGCCAGAATCAGAGGATGACTCTGGGCTAAAGCCTCGTGATGTGTAGACACCTACAAGATAAGAGATACAAAGTCAAAAGTCATTCAACCAAAAGTTAAACAAAGCTATGAAAATTGTTGCAATTACACACATTTATGCAAGTTTCTGTTCTGATGTCATGGATGTGGTGTAGAGGCACTTAACCTTAAGTGGGCAAGAAATCAAAGGGAATTAAAACTTAATGGTAAAATGAAAGACAAAACCTGTCTATGATAAGATGACACAGGATTTGTTTTGGGCTAGTTACACTGAGTAAAAAGTTAATATGGTGATTAAACATGACTGTGCTTGCTTAATATTTTACAGACCTGGATTGTTACTGTTGGGTGGTGGAGGGGGAGGCCTCTGTTCAGAGACAGACAACGCTTCCAGTGCCTGCAGGGTATTCATGACCGTATTCTCCAGCCCTCTCTCACCTCCCCT
Organism: Naso brachycentron; assembly: GCA_029874485.1. Classification (NCBI taxonomy): domain Eukaryota; kingdom Metazoa; phylum Chordata; class Actinopteri; order Acanthuriformes; family Acanthuridae; genus Naso; species Naso brachycentron. The sequence continues at coordinate 11,022,112 of JAQFJA010000017.1, forward strand.
GCTCCCTTCTCCCTCGCCATGTGTTGGAATGGCATCAATTAATGACACTGGGATATCATCATTGTCACATGTGCTGAGTGGTCTTCCCTCGGGTGCAGCGTCCTCATCCGAACTGTCCCGAAAACCTGGTGGTGGGGCTGCAATCGCAAGGTTGAGTGTCTGCAGCAGCGCGTCGTCTTCTTCGTCATCAACGCCATCGTCCCCCTCAGGGGGAGGCAGTGATGTAAGGTCAATGATGTCATCAGTAGAACCAGAAAGTGTGAGGAAGGTGGCTTTGCCGGCTGCTGTGGGTAACCCTCCTCCTTGGTTACCACAGTTTTCATCTCCACCACCTCTGTCGTCACCGACTGGTGTCCCCCCAGTGGAGTCTTCTTCACAGGAGGCATCGTCGTCATCCTCTGCATCGTCTGTTGTGTCACGATAAAGTAGATCTCTTAGCAGTGGCTCTTCACCACCTTCCTCACTTATAATGTTACTATAGACATGTGTCAGACCACTGAATTGAAATGGCACCCTGTCCTGAGGCCGAAAGTCTGTGTTGTTGTGCAGGTAGGGCGGTCTGTGCTCGGGTACTTCAGGACTTTCCAACAATCTTTCATAGCCTAAATTCTTTGGCTTGTTTAAGGGTGGGTCACCGCCAAAAATAAATGACACTTTAGCGCTCCGAGGAGATTCTTGAGGTTTGTGTCTGGTAGCGGGGGGAAGAGGAGGGGGCAATGGACTTCTCCGTGTCCCCAGGTCTCTGTCAGGGTTTTGGTGTTCATGGAAGTAAGGAGAGAGGCTGTTTTCATTTTGGCCATTGTCTGAATACTCTGACTCCCTGTTGTAGACCTCTTCCTGGCTGGGTGACAGTTCCTCATTGTTCTCTAAAGATGTGCTGTACGGCCACTCCAGGACACGATCCTGACCTGCAGACAGCAGCAATACAAGCTCTTATTACTTTATGGCTTTTATATTTTACGTTGATTAAATTTTAAAGAGGCTGCCTCATCTTTATTTGACTTTAGAGTGCTCCACTTCAAGATTTTTGAGGTTTTATGCTGCACTGTAAAACATCAATTTTTAAGC
>JAQFJA010000017.1:11173579-11195761 GCA_029874485.1 Naso brachycentron
TGGAGATCTAACAGTCTCCACCAACAAAAGAGATTCATTCTCCAGGTGACAAGAAATTGTCTCTGTAATTTATTGCTGATTGGCTCCAAGTAGGTTCTACGCAGAGTCTACATAAGGGCCTCTGCCGTTGTTAGCATTTACACTTGGATGCTGGAGTGTCTGTGTAGCATGCCGATTTACTAATCAGAGACTAGCAATCACCCCTATGAGATTTAACTTCAGGTGGAACCTAACAACGTGCTGCAGCAGCTAGCTACAAGCTAGCATCAAGCGCAGTGTTTTCCATAATTTCGAAGGTCTGTAAAGGCTTATGGAAAGCCCTACAGCCACAGTTTCTTTTTTGTCAGGCTATGGCGTAGGGCAGGCCTATCCAAATGGCGGCCCGCAGGCCACAATTGCCCCAGAAGTAACCCCGAGTGGCCCAAACAGAAAAGCTGAGAAAAACCAAGAAAACGTGCTGCGTGAGCCTACAGAAAATTCTATGGACCTTCAATGCACTCTGCATAGCCAAGCAACATACAACTCCCAATGCAGAGCATTGTTGTACAACTGTCTGGTGGTGGTAGCAGTAGTCCTATGATATGATCTTTTCCCCATTACGTGCATTTATGTTGGTTTAAAAGTTGTCTTTACTTGCTTCTTATCAGCTGCTGGAAATTCCGAGCCCAGCTAATTTTCCTGCTTTGAAAATCTGCCCCAATTTGAATTTGTAATTGAACAGCCCAATAGGGTGTGTGGCAACGCAGTAGGTACGCCACAGGTACAACGTTGGTTCAACGCAGAAGCATAAATCAGGCTTTAGCTAATAACTATTACCTCCACCAAGATAATAGTGATAATATTGTGGATATAGCTTGTTTTGGCTGTCTCCAACTAACAAACAAATAAGTTGATGCAGGATTAAAAGGTTTCTGATCTTCTTTACATATAGAGAAGGGAAAAGCAAGGTAAAGTGTGCTAACTGTATTTCAATGGTGCTGTGCTGCCTTCATCCCCAACATGTAGTCACAAAAACACAGCAGTGGAAGGCTCATTACGACATGGAAACCCTGTTGTATCTTCTGACAGTCTTACTCACTCACTCTTGTCTACCTCAGGGTGATTTCACCTGGAGCAGCCTGTCGGGGCGGAGCGTGCGTCTGACGCCAGTCGCCATCCAGAGCCTGTCGGAGCTGGAGAGGGCCAGGCTCCAGGAAGTGGCCTACACCCGTTTACACCAGGACTACGACCTGGGATGTCAGATAACTATGCCAAAAGGTGGGAGCATTTGTGTGTTTTTGCACTCGCTGTGGTTAATTTAAACGTTACTACATAATTTTTATGTTTCTTAGCATGGATCTGTGGGATTTACTGCTACAGCTTAAAGACCTTGACGTTTATGTGACTGTTTAACTGTGGAAAACACATCTGTAATGAATTTCATAACTGCTGTACGTTGCAGACACAACTCATTTGGTATTCTGAGACCAGGTTTGCTGTGTACGCCTGAGCAGCTACTTAAAAGTGTCCCATAAAGACCGCATCCTCTTGCTATCCCTCAAGTGTGTTTAAGGATAGTCATATATGGTCTATGTTTGGGGAAGTTGTGACAACAGATGAATTTGGACATAAACCATACTTCACATTTGGATCGGGTGCTTCCTGTTTGACGATACATCTGTTGACCCCCCTCCTTGTAACGACACACGATTCCCTTTCCGCTGCAGCTGAGGCCGAGTTCAGTCACCCCACTAGTCACTATACAGACTCCATTCAAAAGTCCTAAAAGTTGCAGAAACAGTCTGTGTTTGTACTCGTGGCCCTATCTTAAAGCTAAACAACTGTTTTTTGGTCTTGTAAACCCAACCTTTAAGTGAATAATGGTTTGGAAAATGACAAAATTGAACAAATTAATCCAGATATAGCAGAAATGGGCAGAGCACTGTGTTGAAATTGGTAGACTAGACTGGGTGGTTTGTTTCCCAGTGGGCCCACCCAGGCTAAAAATGTCATCATGCATCATAGTTTATAGATAGAGAGAAAAAAAGTATACATAAGCCCACTTATGATTGATATGATTTAAAGAAAGCAAGTTGGCAGAAGTTCATCTGTTCAGATAAAATGCAAAATATATTTACGGTTTCAAGTAAATTCTTTTTTTGTAGTCCTGGGGGCATCAAAATTAGAACTGCGGTGAGTTCTTATTGAACTAGTCAGAGTAGAAGCAGCAGAGGCCAAATTATATTGATTTTTAGGGTGTTTTCACACCTGTACTTCAGTTCATTTGGCTCAAATCAGTGAATGAGTCGCTACTCATTTGTGTTTTCTCTTTGGTTCAGTTTGGTTCCACAAGGGGACCATTTCTAGCCAACAAAAAATGTATTAACAAAAGCTATGTGGGAGCTGTCGGTCTGTTCATTGGTGAGAAATAACGTTGGTCAAATCCACTCCTCTTCAGTCGTGCGCCAGACATTTTAAACATTTGATGATTTTTACATTTTTTTCTAGCTGTTGGGCTTTATGGTCATGTGCCCAAATATCAAGAAGGCAGCGTATTTCGTCGCTGCTCCAGGTCAACCCTCCATTCATGTTTGAGTCAAGGCAAACTGCTAGCTGTTTGTTTGCAACGTCATCCTCAGTTCATAATAGCAGTGGGAGCTAGTTTAATCCAAAAATGCCCAGTTCTCCTACAGTTGGGGCAGATCAAGATCGGATCACATTCATATCACAAACGAACCCTACCAAAGTTTGTCCGTACCAACACCCCTTTTCAGGTGGGTCTGGGTACGGCCGTTTTGGGTTGAAGAGACTTGAGAGAGCTTCCTCTAGAGCCACACAGGACATTATTCAGCCAATTTAAATAGTCTTCCAAATGATAGTAAAGTACATAAAGAGAAAATAATAATATTATTACCTGTTGAAAACATCTTTATAGATAAGATGCCTTCCTGTTACAGCTTTGACCTGCTGTTCTTGGGTTAGGTGTGCAAGCCCACAGTCTTCTTGCACAAACATTTTTGGTGTGCTCACTTTACCTTCAACTAATGTGTTTGTCAGTGGTTAGCATTCTTTTGAAAGTGAGATATGACGACTTACCTGTGAAGGTAAAACTATCCAGTAATACAGACTTGAAAGATCAGGAGATTAGAAAGAGAGCACAAGCTTGGTGGGTGGGAGTTGGGATGAGGGGGGCAGGCCTGAGCAATAAGGGAGGATAAAGATCGGAGGGGGGTACTATGGGTCATCATAGAACTTTTTAATACTGTTTATTTTATATATATATATATTCTTAGGTATCACCTTTTTGCATATTATGTTTAATATGCAATAAATGCATGAATGTAATTGTGCATGTGGAGAAAAAAGGAAGGCTCATGAGAAACCTAGAGGGAAAAATACAAGTTTATGTTGCAAAAACATAGCTTTCTGCTTGCAGGTGTTGCTAGTGATCTCATGACCTTTTGGATCTCCCTTTTACCCCTAGGGGGGTCCCAGCCAGCTCCCACGTTGGGCACCACTGGTTTGGATAATCCGTCTAAACAGTTGATTTATTTACAGTCTGATCATCTCAACACTTCTTGCCTCATTAGACTTAGCTATAGTGCTGCTAACGTATTCCCAGACCAAAGCAAATTTTTTTTTTCCTGCACAAGTTTATCATAATTAGTAAAAATGATGATCAACCCTGCAAAAACAGACCCATGCTGAGGCAAACAGGGATTTTATTTTTGTCTTAGGAATTAATCTTGTTCTGAGAACGGTTAGCTGGTGCTCACACAGATGTGCATAATGCACAGTGTGCAGCGTTACTGCACTGTATTAGTGTGGAGAGGCTGCCATAGCAGCAGTATAGTGCAGTCAGTGGATTATCCGGGCCTTGCATTCCAGCTGAAGGTTAAACCTCTCTCCAGCATGATTTAATACGTACTTGTCTGTGTTGCTTATGAATTCCAGAGCCCCTAACAGCCGCCATGTGCTTGCTAGGGAAATATTTCAACTCATGTGTAAGTGTGTATGTGTGTGCTATTTCAGCACCACTAATGTGGGCAAAGCCCCGCTGTTTCTCATATTTATCGGGAGAGCCGGGGGTCATGTTTCTAGTGTTTCTCCAAGAACGAAAATAACAGATTAAAGGGAGATAGAAGGGAGAAAGACAAAGTGATGGAAAGAGGGTGTGAGGAGACAGAAGCAAAGGTTCATCAGCCAGTTTCACAACTGTTTGGACGTCGGACTGGGGAGGTTCGGGGATTTCCGTGCTGCTTTGGAAGCCATTTGTCAAAAATCCAAACCATTTCCTATCTGCTTCTTCCCTCTTACTTTCTCTCTCTCTTTTTGCTCTCACTCTCCATCACAACATCTGCTTTCTTTCTTTAGTGTCACCACCCCCCATCCTTACCGTTTGCCGCCTATTTTTCTCTAATACACCATCCAGTTTCACTTTTTGTCCTTCTGATTCCAAACTGCCGTTTCCTTTGCAGCTTGCGGGACACGCAAGCATCTCTTATATCACTACAAAGGTAAAAAATTAATAATCAAACAACAGCAGCAGCAATATTTATCATGCACAGATTTGTCCGAGACGGTCGTACTCATTGGGAAACTCAACCTGCTCCCTGACGTAACAGGCTAATACTACCATGGAGTGTGTTGTACCCGTGGAGGCTGGATAAAATTTCCTGAGTGCTTCATGTGACTCATTTGATACAGCAGGAGGGAACATCTGGGAGTTCAAACTGAGGTTGCTAAACCAGCAGATCAAGGCAAAGACTCTCCGACTGGGTCCAAATCTCAAATGATCTGATGCATAAAAAGAGCACGCTGACCGAATGATAGTATTAAAAGTCGCTGAGGTTTCAGGAACTGACATCCTGGCTCGGGGCTTTAAAGTTGCCACATTTTCCAGATTTTCCTGATCATTAATCAGCAAATTCGGGAGTCATTCATCATGTTGACAGCTGACAAAGTGGCTTCCCTCCTTTCAGAGCATTTCAGTCCAAAACCTGGTTGTGAAGCAGTCACGTACACACTACAATCCTTTCAGAGCAACTGATGTGATTGTTTAACAGCTCGAGTGCTGTTTCTTTGGCAATTGTAGTACATCAAATATGTCTATTTGTTGTATACAAGTGCACCAGTAATGCATTCAATGTTTGTAATACCTTTGCTTTCATACTTGGGAAGAATTCCTCTATATGATCTACCTTTTTAGGAATTTCTCATATTTGTGTGAGTCATGTTTAACTAATCTGAACAATGCTAAAAGGATAAAACCCAAAAAGTGAACAAACTAGAATATCTATAGCAGATTAGCCATTGTAGATGTTTTGATAGATATTTTTCTGATGACTAATTCCAAAGCTGAGCCTGTCTGATGTTTCAGCGAAATGAATATATGTTCAGACAGCTTCCTCCTGTGGTTAATTTACGTCTGCATTCCTGACTTAAGCTTATTAGATATAATAAGCGAGATAAGATGCAGCAGATAGAGAAACCATTAGTTTCACTGACATGTTTTTCTTGTTTTCTTTCCCGGCACAGATGGACAGAAGAGGAAAAAGTCGCTGAGGAGGAAGTTGGACTCTCTAGCAAAAGAGAAGAGTAAAGACAAAGGTAGGTAAAGTTTTTTAAATGTTGTCTTTCTATCCTGCCAATGAGACAGAGGGCCTTTTTATTGGTCTCCGCCCCTCAGGCAGGTGAACGGCGAGGTTATAAAAACAGTTTCTGTTTACTGGGCTTTGACAGTTTATATTTGGCTAAAGTGAAGGGACTCCTTGTAAGGGGACTGGCTCTGAGGAGCAGCCACTCTGCCGCATGAAGCAAAGCATATTTGGCAGAAAGAGAAAAGGATCTTCATCAAAGAAGCCCGGTTTTAGAGAGGAGTAGGGAATAAATGAGTTGGGCCTCTGCTTGTACAAATTGTCAGAGTATGGTGCTGATCCCAGGTGTTGTTCAAAATAAATACACATGGGACTTTCAAAAATAGCCACAGCAGTGGCGAGTTTTGCTTAGCCTGCAATGTTTTCAGCTGAGTGGCTAATTATGTGCAAATTTGTGAAATTCTGGGTTTAGGGGAATTTAAAAACTGCACAGAACTTGAAAGTAAAACCACTTGATGAGGACTTAAAGCTGCAGTTGATAACTTTGGGGTCAACATCAAAAACTTTTTGTGTTCTGTTTGAAAAAATATGTCATAATACCCATAGACAGCTGTTAGTAAGTGACGTGGTCTCAGAGTATTGCGAGATCTCTGTGTTTTACAATGCCTCTGTGTTCATGATTGGTAAGAATCCTATCACTCCCATTCTATTTGCCCAATCAGTGATGCTCTCTGTACCCTCTGTCCTGATTGGCTGGTCTATGCTGCGCTTTCTTAGCGACAGGTGACGCTGGTACAAGCTGATTAGCTGCTTGTGCCTTACGCTCTGACTCGCCTCTGCCAACAACAGAATGTCTGCAAGCGACACCATCAGTCGGCTTGAGCTGAGATGGACCAGTTTACTCAGCTGCAACTTTCCCTGCAACTGTTTCATCTCGGTTCAAACTGGACTTAAAAGCGAGAGCGACAACAAACAAAATAAAATGCGAGCCAGAGCCAAGGGCTGCAGCGAAGTTGCTTCCCATCAAGTCTCATGCTACAGCTAACGTTAGCTTGCTAGGTCATTAGCAGAAGTTACCAACTGTCACTTTAATCATTCAAACAATCAGTTTTCATGCATGTGAATCACAGTGTTTGTACACCGTATGCGTTTTTACAATTAACATTATATTAAAAAAAGGTGCTGTATGCAAGAACTGGCCACCTGTCAACTTCATATTCCAGAAAACTTTTCCAATAAGTACCAGAAACAGCTGCCAAGCTTTGAGTTTTATTTTGAAATAATGATGAGGCTGCTGCAGTATGTCGCAGTTGTGCTGGCTAAACATAATGCACATGCCTTAGTCAGCTGGAAACTAATATTGTCAAGCACCATCAGACCTCCAGCTGATAATTATCCTGAGGCAAACAACCAATTTTAGCCCCTGAACATCATAAATTTTAAGGCAAATACTTTGATTTTTGTAAGTTATGTAATACTGTTCTCCGTCTGGCTCCGCCCTTCCAGAGCAGATGGCGCGGGCGTAACTGCGATCAAACCTGCCAAATGGATACTAAGTTTTATTTTCTCTTGGGTTCCCTGAATACCAGCCCTGCATTTCACTCTGAAACAGGCTCAGCCATCTGTCTGCAGAGAGAAACAGAGCTCACAAGACAATGTTGCCTTCTTTGAAACCACCACAGCACTCGGAGCTGTTTTGACCAGATCTCAGCCAAGCTACATTTGCAAATAAGGTTTAATGGCCGTTATAATCTGCTTTGAGTACCTTATGAGTGACATTTTACCTCAGATAGTATCAAACATGCTGTCAGTCAAAGCAGCGATTAACTAATTGGTCTCTTAAGTACTTTTTGGCACTTTCACTGTATTGTCCTCTGTGGTAAACTCTACCCAGCTGCCACTTTGTGCACATTAAAACAAATGTTTCGTGTTATTTATAACTTTCCCGAGACTGTGAGAGACTTTCTGCATGGACTCAGACCACATCCAGCTTATGTAAACACACTACACTGTTATGAATAAGAACTAGCAAGAAAGGGTGCTGAAAACCAACACTGTTGTTCCGAAGGCCTGGAGAATGTAGATTAATGAAAATCTGACAAGCCTTGATAAATGGGGTCTGGCCTTGTATGCACAGTGAAGTGCTGTGCATTACGTTTCGCTGTACATTATGCGATCCAGATTGTGTGTACGTGCAAGCGTGTGTGTGTGTGTACATGTTTCATAAGCCCTGTTAGAGCAAATTCGTTGTTTCACAGTGTTAGCGGTCATGTTTTTCGTGAACCGCAGCCCTCCACTTTGTGGTTGTGGAATGCATTTTGCTTTCTTTCCCTCTGTTTTCCTTTGCTTCCCTTACGCACACATGCACACACATTCACCCTCATCGACTGAACAGCTGGACTGTTTTTTCTTAGCTTTTGGCTCAGGCTTTGGGATTCTGTATTATGGAATATATAGCCTGTGAGTAGCCCAGTATGACATCATTTCTCTCTGATGTGAGCCCCCGCGCATATTTTCACCAACTCCCCAGTCGATTGCTATGGTTTGTTTCACCTTATTTTTGTAGCTTTTACTTAACTGAGAATACGTCTCATGCAACCTCTTGCCAAAGCAAACTCCTTTCAGCCTCTCATCATGCTTTAAAATGACTGAAAATGGAACAAAGGAATGAGAGCTAGCTAGATAACAAGTTAGCTAGTTTTAAACATATGTGTCACAGCTGAGTGGCCTCTGAAAGCAACCTACATGACATTTCTTGTTAGAGAGAGTCTGCAAAGTTGTGTTATTTTGGTGAAAGGCACTAGAATTAGTGGTTAGCTGTGGCCAGATTTCGCCAACTCTCTCTCTGTGATGTCTTATTTTGGAAAACAGATGTGGACTGTAGTAGTGCAATAAGAGCTTTAACTGACATAGTAAACGTGATTTGAGGGTTTTGTCACATTTAAAAGGCAAGCTCCAACAGGAGTAATAAAGGATTTCATTGAAGATGCGTTTGATGTTCCTGATTAAAGTTCAGAGTCAAAAGGATATTTTTGGAAGTTGCCAATTTAGCTTTTACTCCTTTTTCCTTCTCTTGCAGCTAAATGTGTGCTTTTGTTGTTTAGTTTTTATCTGTTCTCTCATAGCCAGCCCTTTCTCTACAGCCCTACGTAAAAAGCTGGAGAAATGTCTGGCTGCACCCATTATCGTTCTGCAAATTATCAGCACATAATTGGATCCTGATTTCTTTTCGTCAATTTCGTCAACAGTCATAAAACAGCAACATGTAGATAGTTGCCATCCCTTCACTCTTCTGCTACGATACTCAAAAGGAAGGTTTACACCCAGAGTCTACATTCAGAGTCAGACTTATTTTCATCAAGAATAAAGTCTCATCCCCTTTTTTCCTGCCTTTATCTCCATTTTCCCCTCAGAATGCATTCCCCAGGCCTTTAGTATACCGCTCTCCCAAGTCATTGCTAATGACAGAACGCACAGGCAACGTCAGGATGGCTATCGTCAGGACCACCCACAGCGTGAGGAGCACAAGGACTCCTCTGACCTCGTATCGTCCATTTTACAGGTCAGTCGAAGAAAGAATATTGTTTCATTTCTTACTTGAAAAATGGACAATCAGATCTGACTCTTCAATCATCTGTCCTGCAGTTTGCCACCAAGCGGCCATCCAACAAGGAGTTATCTAGCAGTAACTCCTCTTTGAGTTCCACATCGGAGACAGCCAATGAGTCAACGTCACCCAACACACCTGAGGCGGCACCTCGAACACGCCGGAGGGTGAGAGAAAATAAAATAATCAATCCCAGTCTGAGCTGCCAGCTCAGTCACAGGTGTTTGTGTTTTACTCAAATGAATCCATCTGAATGAAATGTACACTTAATCTCCAGGGAGGCATGTCTGTTGACTCGATCACTGACCTGGACGACAACCAGTCCCGCCTTCTCGAGGCTCTGCAGCTCTCTCTGCCGGCTGAGACGCCGAGTAAGAAGGAGAAGCACCGGGACAAAAGACTGAGCCTCAATCCCATCTACCGTCAGGTGCCACGGGTGGTCGACAGCTGCTGTCAGCACATCGAGAAATATGGTAAGCAGTTCCTTTGGATGCGTTCTCACAGGATCCCCTTTGCATTACTTTTAAAAGCACTGGTTACCCCTTTAGCGTCTTTGTGCGATGCTCAAAGCCTTCCTGCCAGAAAGCTTCTGTAACATGTGGGTAACCTTGTGACATGGAGGCATTTTGATAAGGTGTAGCCAACAATAAGTCTTGGTTTGGCGTTGGAAAAGATGGTTTATATCTGCTTTCGGTGGGGCTTAATCCTGGTCTTGGGCTACCTCAGGTGAAGCCACTACTCTAAATGCCCTTTGTTTCCCTGAATGGTTGAAAGTCTGGTGCATTGCACACAGACAATAAAGGTGTAACCAGTGCTTTCAAAAGTGACACCAAGGGGTCTTTACCAAGCTTCCGAACTTGACGAGTTGGAAATGGATTGTACTTAACCACTGTAGGTTTCATGATATATGTTTATCCTTTTTTTTTTTTCTTTTCCACTCAGGTTTGCAAACAGTGGGGATCTTTAGAGTGGGCAGCTCCAAGAAGAGAGTCCGACAGGTGAGTAGTCCAAGTTATTCCCTGATTTTCTGCTTTGATTTCGGAGAAGAGTTATGGGCGCATGGTTTAATCAAGTGCCAGTTTTGCCCACAGATTTGACACACCGTGCTGCACTGCATTTCCAGCCCTAAGATTTCTAATAGTCAAATGCCATTTATGCATTCTTTTCCATACATAACAACGTCATTTGCAACAAACAAACCTTTTCTAAGAATAGATTGTGTGATAGTCAAGACTGGGTATCTACAGTTCGTCATTCAAGTGTCTAACACACATGTAAGGACACTTTCTATAAATATACCTTAGAAATACAAAGTGATTCAACAAAGGTTGTCCTCATGCTGTAGACCTATTTGTTGTTCAAGGAAATATATTCTAACCAGCTCAGTACACAACATAAAGGCATTAAGTTATTCATTGGACTCCTACACCTTTCAATATCTATCACCTTTGACTCCTGTGAATACACTGCAAAAGAACATGTAAATGAGGTTTTAGCATCATGGGTCATCAGTGTGGGCAGCATTAGTGTTCACATAATCTTTTCTTTTTTGGGGGTTGTGTGATTCATAATGCTGACTTTCAGTCGTTGTAGATAATGGGAACTAGCAACATTTATTGTTCATCATGGCTGGAGGGCAGGCACAGGCATATTTCTTGACTTTCAATGTCCAAGTGGATATGGGCCTTCTTACTTAACACATACATTTATGTAACATCTAACTCTTAAATTCCACCAGATCGGTGTTCAGTACATCTCTGCTGTGTAACGCATCTCCTACAGAAATCCAAAAAAATTTGCAGAAGATACGCAAGGCTTCTATTTTTGCCAGAAGCTGGAGCACAAGTCAGCACAGAGCAGATCGAACGGGACAGGAAGTCAGACCCAGATACAACATTTAAAACATCTGGTTAATTTTCAGAATAATAAAACACCCCATGTTGATGCGAGATATTTCACCTACCTTCATAAACAAAATGTTATTATGTACAGAGTCAGGCCTGAAGTCACAGATCAGAGGGTTTCAGAGGCCGGGATTCTGTAATTACAGCAAAATCTCGATGTGTCTCAAATCCAGCTGTCTGGCAGTGATGAGTTCTGAAACGCAACCAATGATTGTTGACGGACAATGGAGCATGGAGAAAACCTGCTGTGGAGCCATTCCAAAATTCACAAGCAACCAGTAAAAACCCCTGGGATACAAGTGCTATATCACACAGCACAGGTCATTTAATCAATGAGTGAAGCCATCTTTTGCTGTAGTGTCTCAGCAGATCCTGACGTGACCTGCATGACTGATGCTGTTCCTCAGGTTACAGGGATTGTTCCACATCATACATTTACTTTGCGGTAGTTAATCGGAGCAGCACTTTGCAATCTGAGGACAAAAAGAAAAGCTTTTGAGGCCCAAGGCTCAATTAATCACAATCTGTGTGGGTTTTTTTCTCCAAGAAAAACCTGCAGCCACTAGCGGCTATTTGATAATGGATCATTATTTAAGCCTCTTGGAGACTTGGAGCCCCTTTAAAAAGCTGAAAAATAGATTTTCAACAACGTTTCTTACTGATTTTTTTGAAAATTTGAATAAACATTGTTCACATTGGGATTTCAGGCTTAAAAAAAGGTAGAGGAGCAAGCATAATGCGTACACAGCCTGCTGCAGAAAGCCTTGTTGCCGACACTTTTTCTTTTTGTCCTTTTATGATTACTGAGTTTAAGCAATTTCCTTGGGTTTCATTTTGTCCCTTCGGTTTAATCACTGTTTTCCTTTTCAATGGCTTGATCTGCCTATAAAACACACGACTGTTTCCAGACTGTGTCACAATGTGGGAACTTGCAGAACAATATTTAAGGAAAGGGATACAAACAGAAGATAATTAAAATGACCAAATTACTTGTTTTAACTGCCTCCTATAAATATTATAAAACTCGTTAATTGTGGTTAATGGACCACTCTAGCCTTGTGTGTGTTTATAACGCCTCCTACTTGTTATAAATTTGTATCCACACAATTGTATACTATCTGCGACAGGTGTAAATATCCATCCTGTGTTCTCTACCCGCCTGTGTTGATATGGTCCAATGTCAACATTTACGCAATCGCCGCCGTTCGTAATGTGAAAACATGAATAAAAGTGAGCATGCTGTGCAGATGACCGCTGTGTCCCCATCATCTCATCATGAGCAACAATAGGCTTTCTAGTTTCCTGGACGTCATCCAAGGGTCAGATTGTAGAGATTAAGATGCAAACTGGTAAAACTAGTTTGAACGCACACTCGACCAAGACAGTCATACCAACAGGAAGTGATTGTGTGTACGTGTGTGCACTACCTAGAATACAATGTCCATTGTTATATGTGCTTAGGATGTTTCTTAATCTCTCTTTTCCTCTCTCTGTCCTTTGCACTCTTTTGCTTTTTGTCCCTCCTTCAGCTCCGTGAGGAGTTTGACCGCGGCATTGACGTCCAGCTGGATGAGGAGCACAGCATTCATGATGTGGCAGCTCTGCTGAAGGAGTTCCTCAGGGACATGCCTGACCCTCTTCTGACCAAGGAGCTCTACACAGCCTTCATTAACACCACATGTAAGCTTTAGCTTGCTGCTCATCTGTCCTTGATCTTCCTTTGTTTCTGTCTTTTGTTTCCTTTTATTTCATTTCGTCTTTTCCACCCATCAACCCAAATCTGTGTTGCAGTGTTGGACTCGGATGAGCAGCACAGTGTCACACAGCTACTGGTCTACCTGCTCCCAGCATGCAACAGCGATACTCTCCACCGCCTCTTGGAGTTTCTGTCCACCGTGACCGACCACGCCCACGACCGGCAGGACAAAGATGGGCAGGAGGTGAGCACCAGCTTTTATCAACAGGAAATCTGACTTCAAAAAAAGTCCCCTGTCAAACCCAAGCAGATAAAACTAAAAACATCAGGACGAAGAACATGTCCAAAACATCCAACATGTCGTTGCTTCGAGTCGTGTGCTCATTTCACATTTTGTTTGCCTTGTGTTTCCACCTCATTGGGAGGAAATGACCAAAGACGTGATAGGAATCAGTTTATGTGGTTTGTGTGTGGACACATTTTTCTGGGCCTCGGGCCTGAAACAGCACGAGTGGTCTGTTTGCAGGTTTTGGGGAGTCATTCTGCATATGTGAAAAAAAGCTGTGCAAGGCTGCAGAGTCCGGCAGAGGAAATGACATCATGATCGGTGATTAGGACTTTGCATGGTCTCTCCTCTAATTTCGAGACCATGGGACTTGTGCGTGTGTGTCAGGAGAGAAGGTCTGTATAAGTGTTTCTCAATGTGTGTAATCACACCACTTTGTGCAGGGGAGAGTGTGTCGTTCAAGTCTTATATGTGAGAAGGAAGCAGAGAGTGTGTTTTGGCAAGTTTCTGCACAGATGGAAGTGCATTTTGTTGTCTCTGTGTGTGTACAGTACATAAGAATAGAGTCAAACATTAGAGGGTGTTTGTGTTCTTTCCCTTCACGACTCCATGGCCTTAGAATCTGTAACTGAGGTTGTGACAGGAAGTCAGATACAGGAGCAACACATCAGCACCTTTTTCTGCTCGTGGCTCCCGTCTCTGCAAGCACAAGTGGAGAGGAAACTGGGAATGAAGCAGAAAAAGATGTACTAGCTCTGAAAGCCTTATGACTGTAGATGCTAATCTTGTCACAGGATGTACACCATCATCCAACCCTAGTAGAAGCAGATTCAGCTGTCATGCACTCTAACACTTCAAGTGTTAACAAACCCCATGTGACAAGGTGACAAAACAGAAAAGGCGAGATACAGAATGCTAGAGAGGGAGAGGTGAGAAATAAACATGAAAGGATGGGTGGAAGATGATGATTTAGGTGGGAGCTGGAGAATAGAGGAGAGAAGACGAGTCAGGAGGGAGGAGAGGAAATGTGTGCAAGGACTGATGTCATTGCTACCACACTTGTGAGATTTGCTTTGTTTCGTTTCAAAAAGGAGAAAAACGACTCTTGATATCTACATCAGTGAAAAATGCAGGCTCAAAGATGTAGAGTATACTTACAGAGATTTGCCACTGTGATTCTTTTGGTGTTACTTTGTTGTTAATTTTACTATTTCTGAAAATATTTTGCATTTGACCTTAAAGCAGTTTAAAATGTAATTTTTTGACAGGAATTAAATTGAAAAAACATCCATGTGATGGAGCCGCCCTCTCTGATGGCAGTCTATGTTTGCCATCTTTATAGCCGTGCCAGTAGTAAAGCACTGTGGATAGAACAATGTCAGAAAAAACGCTGCATAAGTGTCTTCTTGGATGCCCATTTGTATGTAAAACATGCTGAAGCACCTTATAGGGTGCCCCTTCAGTGGACAAAACATGTAAAGCACCCTCTATGGTTCCTTTCTATTTGTTCAAATGTAGCAAAGTGCCTTCTAGAGTGCCCTTTCAGTGGATAAAACGTGGGAAAGTGCCCTCTAGGTTGTCCTTCCAGTGGACAAAACTTAGTAAAGTGTCCTCTAGGTGCCCTTCCAGTGGACAAAACGTGGCAAAGTGCCCTCTAGGTGTGCTTCCAGGAGACAAATTGTGGGGAAAGTGCCCTCTAGGGTGTCCTTCCAGTGGACAAATTGTGGGAAAGTGCCCTCTAGGTGTTCTTACAGTGGACAAAACATGGGAAAGTGTCCTCTAGGTGCCCTTCCAGTGGACAAAACATGGGAAAGTGTCCTCTAGGGTACGCTTAAAGTGGACAAAATGTGGGAAAGTGCCCTCTAGGTGTCCTTCCAGTGGACAAATCGTGGGAAAGTGCCCTGTAGGTGTCCTTCCAGTGGACAAAACATGGGAAAGTGTCCTCTAGGTGCCCTTCCAGTGGACAAAACATGGTAAAGTGTCCTCTAGGGTGCACTTAAAGTGGACAAATGGTGGGAAAGTGCCCTCTAGGTGTCCTTCCAGTGGACAAAACATTAAAATGTCCTCGAGAGTGCCTTTCCAGTGGACAAAACGTGGTAAAGTGCTCAACAACTTGCTCGCTGGTGCCCCACCATATACAACAATTGCCCTTTTTACTGTTTTGGCCCCTGCCCATCAAACATCCTGAGTTTGCCAGTGGTGCAGACTTAGAAGTTTTGCATTATTATAATCCGCATTCTGCTTCTTCTTCTTCTTTGTATAAATATACCTTTATTTTGAAAATTAATTTTGTGGATCAGAAGCCACTTAAATATAGAGGAATTCTTTAGTTTTTATAGCTTTTTCAATAATAAAAGAGTCAGTCTGAGTTGGGTTAGAGTGAAGGCTCTTTGTGATCCAACCTTAACAGTGTTGCGCTTGTGTTTTTTCTTCAAGATCACCGGGAACAAGATGACGTCTTTGAACCTGGCCACCATCTTTGGCCCAAACCTTCTCCACAAGCAGAAGAACTCAGACAAGGAGTTCAGCGTCCAGAGCTCGGCCCGGGCCGAAGAGAGCACCGCCGTCATCGCCGTGCTGCAGAGGATGATCGCCAGCTACCAAACCCTCTTCATGGTCAGTCACCCAACGCGTGTTTCTAACTTTCATCCTGACTTCCTCCTTGTATTCCTCTGCTTTTCTATGAAAGACACACACTGTCTCACATTCACTCATGCACTCTTTTCCTCTCACATTCTTATGTAGGCTTAAAGGAAGAAAATCCCTCCTGGCGTAGCAGACCATGGTTGTGTCATAGCTAATAAAAATAAAGAAAAATAAGAAAAAAAGAGTGAAAGATGACTGATGGGTGCGTTTTTTGTCAAAACGATACCTGAATTTCTTTTTTCCAGAAGGGAAATCTTGCCAGTTAGCTGATGATAACACTGACAAGTTTTTATTGAGATACTTGAACTTATTTCCAAGTAAAAAAAGGAGAAAATTTGGGCTTGAAATCCTTCATGTGGTGTCAGAAGTGGCCACGGTTTCACACGGATTAGCCCACCTCCTCATCAGTCGCTTTTGTTCCTTTCTGCTCCCAGGATTCTCAAACAGTGCGGACAGGCAGTTCAGGTCATTTCAGGTCTGAAACCTTAAACCGTGATGTTTTGTAACCTGCCACTGCCGTTCCGCTTGGGCGTACATTCCTTGAGTAAGCCAATGAAGAGCTATTTATCACACCTAGTAATTGGTACTGACTTGCTCAGTCTTTGAGAGTAAAAACAGTTTTGTAGGGAGCTCAAGTTCTGTGAATGACATTTGAAAGTTGTTTCGTAACATGCTTACGCCAGAATCTAACAACTTCTGCTTTCAAAGCATTTGAGGATAAAAGTAATTCATAGAAACTGAGCCTTTGAGCGGCATTATAATCCATTATCCTAAGTAATCATCCTAAGAAATCTTTGAAGTGTGAACTTTTTTGGCACACAGTAGGCATCTAATGCCTAATCTCCTTCTTTTCATTTATTTCCACTCAAGTAGTTGTTTTTTTAATAGTCAACATGATTTTTTAGGTGCCTCCTGATCTGCAAAATGAGGTTTTAATGAATCTGTTGGAGACGGATCCAGATGTTGTGGACTACCTCCTACGAAGAAAAGCATCACAGTGAGTTACTCATGTGTGGACATACACTAGGTGCACACATGCATGAGGTCTGATGTCTCTCTTTGCCTGTTCCATGCTCAAGTTGCTCATATTTAACCACAGGAGCGCCGACATGTTGCAGACGGAGGAGCCCTTCGCGCTGAGCGAGCGCCGGTCCTCCAGCGACTCCAACAAGGCATCGAGCGGCGAGCTGTCACCTTACGACAACAACTCGCCAGTTTTGAGCGAGCGGAGAGGAGAACCAGGAAGTCCGGGAAGCGAGCAGCTCTTCCGTGTCCCAGAACAGTACAGTCTAATGGGGCAGATGGCTGGCTGGAGCAGAGAGCCAGGGGCCGACACTTGGGGAACCAAAGGTATACTTACGATTTCTAGCACTCAGTGACATGATGATTTTTGGTTTTATATCCATTAATTGACTTTTTTAAAACCTTTATTTTGCAGGCTATACAAAAGTCTCTTTGACTTTTCATTATGTACCCCTCTCTTACTTCTTTCAGATGCTATATCAGAGGAGCATGCTAACATATGGGGGACGTGGCACACCACCCTGAAACCAATACACAAGGACCAACCATACACAGGTAAACCGTTTTCCATCAGTTGAGGCCTTCTGAAGATTCTGTTCCCAGTGGGTTAGTTAGATGCTTGATACCTGGTGCTGGTCAGCCATTAGGGAGGGAAAGAATCCTGAGGATTCCTTAGAGGGTAACTAACCCCCTGAGAGTTTTGGCTGAAGTGCCCCCTTCCTGAAGTTTAAAAAATGTATCTAGAACGTGAAAATCATCCAGAGTTCCTAACTTACCCTAAATGAATGAACCCTAACCCTAACCGAACTAGACACGGCAGTTTCTGTGATTTGTGTTGGTAGTCATCCAAAACCGTTGTCATCTAATTAGCAACTAACGCACATGTGATGCCAGGTGAACACATTCAATAATTAATTTATAATAAAAATCACTTTCCCGCCTTCTGCTCATCCAAAACTGTGTTGGCAGAAATCTGACAAGAACTAGAAAACACGACCACATTAAACCGATCCTGGCCTCCCTAAGTTGGTTACCTGTTGCTTTTAGGAGTGATTTTAAAGTTTTAATGGAAATATACAAAGCCCTGAGAGGCGTTGCACCAAATTATTTGACAGACCTTTCGATGCCTAATGTTTGTCGTCGTTTCCTGACATCCTCTGACGCGTATTTGCTTGCTGTTCCGAGATCTAGATCAGTTCAGCAAAGGCGATAGCGCCTCGGCCTCATCTTTTAAATCACTTTTAAAACCTGTTTGTTTAAAACTGCCTTTCAGCGACTGCATTTGCTTAACTTATTGTGTCTTCCACTCTCTTCAGTCTGGCTTTAGCGCTCGTGTTTTATTTGATCTTGTAAAAGCCTTTTGTAACCCTTTGTTTTGAAAGGTGCTATATAAAAAAAGTTTATTAGTGTCATTATATAATTAAAGAGCTGGAAGGACAGATTATCATCAGCTGTTGCTTCAGCTCCCAGCACAAAACTTAAGAGAGAGGATAGTGGGGATTTGCTGTGACAACTAATGTCCAACCAGCTGCAAACATCCTTTTTTATAACTATTTTTTCTTTTGTTTTATGTGCTCATGTATTTATTGTCTTTCATCTGTTTCTTTTTCTTGTCTGCATTGGACTTCTTCATTGTTCTTATTTGTATTTGCATTGTGTATTTCTTGTTTTTATGTCTTTGAAACACTTTAATGCGTTTTGTTATTATTATCAATACTTTCCACAGCATGCAAGAGGTGTGGTACTTCGGTAAATGGTAATTAAACTGCATTCTACTGTATGTAACGCTTATCTAGTTGTTTGACTACCCAAAATGCATTGCCACACAAGTCAGCATTCACCATTTACACACATACATTCTTCTACTACGTTCCAACTTCAGGAATTCACATACACACGTTTACACATCAATGAAACACCCATCAGGAGCAATTGGGGGTTCAGTATCTTTCCCAAGGACACTTCATCTTGCAGACTGCAGAGTCGGGAATCGAACCAGCAACCTCCTGATTAGTAGACATGCTTTAACTCTAATTCTACAGAATTTGCATTTAATCCAGCACCAAATAATGGTTGCATCAAAATGAAGATACAACAAGACCTGAGCTGTGTTAAAGCACTTAAACGTTCTTATATCAATTACCCCATTTTGAAGGGTTTATCCATTGTTATCATTTAACTTTAATTCATTTGACTGATTTAGGTGATGATCTGTTTCTAGGTTCCCATGGCAACATGTCAGAGGAAAGCTCCCGCAGCTCACAGGAAGGTCTCGACGGACCCCACGGCGATGGCAGGCAGCAGGCGACGCTCCAGCGGACCCACACGGCGCCTGGCGCCACTGAATGCAGGCCACATCCCCCGGTCACCAGGGTGTGCACCAGCCTCAACAGCACACAAGGCCTCAACAGAGCGAGCGCACACGGACTCAACCTGACCTCCAGACCTCAAGGGGGTACGAACACTAGCGACGGCAGCCCTGCTGCGCTCAATGATGGCCACGGTCCTCCTCCACCTTATAACGCCCACCATCGAGTGGCCGGCTCGCAAAGTTCCCCTCAGCTGGCAGTGGCTCAGCGGCCCCCTCTGCAGCACGGGAGGCTTAGTGCAGCGCAGAGTGACTCAGCCTCGACAACAGAGGCCCAAATGGCGCCGCACAGCCCGGAGTGGCAGGACTGGCAGAGGGACAGGTGGCAGATCTGGCAGCTGCTGTCCTCGGACAATGCTGACGCACTTCCTGAGACGCTGGTGTGATCACAGAACATGGACTCCGGCTTAATCTCTGTGGAGACTCTGCTCTGCCAGCCGGACATTGGCATGACCAAACCCCTCCAACGACAATCAGTCCTCCTCCGTACCTTCATGTTTCCTCTCATCCTGCCTTTCATGAATGGATTTTATCCTCTTCAGGACCCTCCTGTGCTTATCCTGCATCTTAGCGCCATGGCGTTGTTGTTTACGTGCGCAGCTGCTGCCTTATAGACTTGTACATCCAGGAGCCACTAGTATTTTTTGTTAATATGGATGTGGAAAAGTTGCTTGTATGTAGGATTTGTCCTTTAAAAAAATGCCCACATGAAATACCTCAAAAAAACTCCCTTCACAATTCTCCAGAATGCCGCCCATTTCTGTCCAGAACTCTTCATATCCCACCAGAAAACAATAGGAAAACATTTCTTTCTTGCTTTTGTTATATTTTCATTTCATCATTTTTATTTTTTTCAAAACCTTTTCAACATATACAGACACTAAGGTGTACGTTTTAGTAATTGCTGCTAAATGTAGAGTTTTTATGCGAGTACTGGTTAATGTAGTTCAGCCACGTCTGTCAAAAAAGATCAAATGTGGACTTATTTTTTCATGTCAAATTATGTTTAGCTGTATATATACAAACTGTTGACAAACATACCTAAACAATGTATATGTAAATTGACATGTAAAGTACCTAATTTGCCAATCTACCCCAAGTAATTCAGCCCTTTAACTCGCAGTCTCGATGTTGGTGTTAGACTGCTGTTTTCTTGTCTGTTATATTGAATGTAAAATGCTTCACTAATGGCAAAATACTTCAACCTAACTATAAAGCACTCTAAGTTTGCTTTTATGTGCTCCTGCCACCTGCTGCTCAGCAGGAACAATGTGCCAAAGTATCTTTTTTTTTTTTAACTTCAAGATATTTATTGTACAGTTGTGCTCATTTCAGCCTTTTTTTTTTTTACTGGAAATGCCTCGTAGCTTGTGACGTTAGCAGGAATATTAGCATAGCCGTGTAAATTTAAGGCGGCTCATTTAAAGACATGATTTCAGAATGCTTGTGAAAGCATCACTGAGGAAAGGATGGATTCTTAGTAACCCACATTATAAATTACAAAAATGATTTTTAGTCATCTTAATCTTGCATATTAACAACTACAATGTAACAAGAAATATGTATAAATACAAGTGAGTGTTAGGCTGGATTTTGGCAGTCTGGGAGGCCTGATGTAAAGACTTATTAATCTGGAAAAGAGAAACAACAGTGTCATGTGTCTAAGTATATTGAAATTTAATGATTGAAATGTTTTTACAAATTGTAAATGTTCTATGTAACAAATTCTGTGCATTTCCCCTCTGGAGATTATTATGAAAGCGTTGAGAAATATCTGACCCCAAACCGATTGTGTCAGTACAAAATTTTAAAAAGTTTTCCGTGTTTAAAGTTTAATTTTACTGCAAATTACGGCAGCAAAATCTTAATAAAATGCCTCATTGTGATTTTCTGGAATGATGTTGCAGTTGTAATATCATTTGCAACATTAACAGAATGATCATTTTTACATTAATATTTCCGTATTCCTATTGAAAAACATATTGAAACAGTTATAGTGTGATTTTTGCAGGGTCCTGTACCAAACTAAGATGATTTCTTAAGTCTGTAGAATGATGTTTAGGCCAGGACAAGTCCGCAGCGCATCAATATTTGAATTAAAAAGGTATTTTGAAACACACATTTCTCCTTTAACATCATTGCACCTCCTGATTTGGAAGTTGCAGCAGGTCATTTTGAAAATTTGGTGAAATTTCAATTAATTGTGAAGCCCTACTACAAAAACTGCATTTGTTTACACTTTAAGAATGCTTTTAGTAAAGATCAATTAAAAATTAGGGAAATCTCTCTAGTCATTGATTAAGGTTCATCACAATAACATATGGTATATCAACAGTAATGTCAGGATGACTCTTTAATAAATGCATTTTAAATACTGTTAATGCTAGACTGAATGGGCCACTACGGTGCAAACTCTAAGTGGCTTTATTAATTATTCAATGAGTCAGTTAAATTTACAATAATTTCACAGCTGTCCAACTGAGGGGAAAGAAGTTGCTCATATTTTAAACACATTTTAAACACAACCACATCCAAATCTTCTCAAATGTCCTTGTGAAGTGGGTATTTGCTGGCAAATATTTCACATTTTCTCAAGTTTCAGTGTAATATTTGCTCATTTTGAAGCCACTTCATTTTTTTTTTTAGTTGTATGTGACTTTGAGAAGGCAGTGGAGGAGAGCCTCACAAGTGGGAGGATTGTGGTAAGGCTGATGGCGCCATCTGTTGTCCGACCGTGTGCACTAGCATGTTGCTGCTTCCCACAATTCACTGTGTCCTTGGAATCCATCTGTGATCAGAGCTCCGAATCAATTCGCATGTGATTAAAAGCACCTTTTTGTGAAAATGTGTAAACCTGCGTGAAGAAATCGACGTGCCACAGGTGTTTCTCTTTAAAGCTGTTTCTCCATGCACCGCTCAAGGTTCATATGTTGTTAAATTTTTGTATTACTTTGTTTTCTGTTGAGTGTTGTAATATATGAATACAATGTACCAATTTTTATTCATGGGGGGAAAAATATAGAAAAAGGAGGAGACAGAATAATCCTAATCGTCCTTTGCTAAAGCTTTGTCTCGC
>JAQFJA010000017.1:11348289-11361423 GCA_029874485.1 Naso brachycentron
CAAATACAAGTCCAGTTGCCTACGATTCAATTTGCCCAGAGAGAACAATGACCTGGATGAATGAGAATATTCACAGAGATGTTTGACGGTGACATTTCTAACTGAAAACTAAGGAAAAAAATCAACTGCAGTGGCAGGTCCTAATGTCCTGATATTTCAATGACAGAGATCCGAGACCCATGACAAACGATACCAACTAACAACCACATCCGCAGCCACTTCATATGAATGGAGTGGAGGTTGGGCATGCCCGAAGACTCAAGGTGAATTCTGTGGGCACACTTCCTGATTGCTCTAAGTGAATTATTTAAGCAGCATATGTGTAAAAACGATTCTGTCTCAAACTTTCAGATTTTAGAAAGCTTTATTAGTTCTGTTCAGGGGTATGTTAGATCATGTGAAAATCAGGGGGAATGATTCATTCTCTGCAGAGATAATGGACCACTGGGGAATTTTACATGTGCTTAAATCTACTTTAGCAGTCTCAGCTGTACTCTTTGTGCAGAAATATAGCACAATTATCTTCAGAAGGGGTACCTTTTTACCTGGAAGGCACAAAATAGCACTGAATTTACGTCACGGATGCCACGGGAATCCTGGTTATCATGAAAATGTGGCCTCAGCTACCAATTTTCACACCTTAGCTGCTCATTTTCACAAAGCCCCCAGAAACTCAGATTCAGAAACGACTATTTATGAACGCACAGAAACCCTGATGGTCCATTCATGCCAAGCACGTCACGTCAGGCCTGCCACTCTCAGGTATCCCAGCAGCACACACTATTCTTAGACTCTGCTGTCATTTTTGTCCGCTTTGCTTCTTTCCTTGTTCGGAACAAAGACTGTGAGATGAGGGTCATCTTCTTTGACAGCAAGGGCGGTGAGCCCCCTGTGAGGTTGCCGTACTCCGCTGCCTTTACAGTGCATTGCTTCGACTACCCTCTTTGCTCGAATGCGCGTTCCTGTGCACTTTTTGCCTGGGCGTGTGTCAGAGGGAGGTTGTTAAAATCCTGATCTTTTAACAGCGCCAAGCTTCCACCTCCGCTGTGCTTGCGTGCATGTGCTGGGGAGGCGGCATTGTCACAGCCATGCCCTTTTAGCATCACTCTGTTTGGACTTCTTCTGGTTTTTTGCGCCCACAGTGTAAACGCCCCACATTAGCAGATCTGAAATCCTCTGACAGAGAGGGTTCTGACCTTTGGATATAAATAACACTCTCTTTTTGACTTGTGAACAGAACGGATGCACGGTTCTCCAAGCGACTGTTGGTGGCCGGGCTAATTGCTTTTGTGTGCCTCTCTCGTCGGCTGCCAAGTTGCACTCTGCTGAGCCACGGACTTGGCCTGCGTATGAGAAAGAGTTGGACAACAGGGCCCTAAAATATGCCAACATCCATTTGACTGCTTGGCAGTCATACAAAGGGAATAGAGAAGGGAGGGAGAGAATGAAAGCGAATGAGACAGAGAAAGGTGAGGCGTTGGTGAATGAGAAACAGTTAGTGACCGGAGAGGTGGACGCAGAATAGTGAAAACAGTCAACAGAGTGAATGGATAATATCCCCTCATCAGCTTCGGCCTTATTTTGGATCCTGATAGCCCATGACAGAACAGGCCTTCCTCCGTTGTGTAGAAATTTACATAAAAATCAATACCTATTGACTTGCCATTAAATTTATTCCCCTTTTCCCTGAACTATTTTTCCTCTTCCTCCTCCCCTCTCTAATTCCTAATGATTGCCTTTCTGCTCAGTGGGGAATCTTTCCGAAGCCTCGAAATTTCCTCCCTGTTCGGTTTTGCATCGACTCCGCAGCAGCTCTGTGAAACCGCCTGTCAGCCAAATCAGGCAGGAGATGAGTGACAGCATATCAAATCCCAATCTTTTAACTGGTTGTGGTTGGAAGAAGAAGAGAAGAGCTGATGAAAAGGGAAATCTGCCCGAAGGCTGTCTGCGGAGTCAAAAATCTTGGCATGCCAGCAGAGGTTGATTTGTGTATGTATTTTCTCAGTAGCTTGTATAATGGCTTTGACACTGAGCCTTCTCATTGTGACCGTCAGTCGTAAGCCTCCGTGTTAGGTCATCTACCATATTTCCTCTCTGGCAGCAGAATTAGAAGTGTCAGTCTGCGAGCACAGAGCAAGCAGAGGTGACGTCCTGCCCGACGTTTCTGCTTGAAAATAAACACTCTATTTGTTGCATCCATTTCAAAGTTTCAAGCTTTTCTCAGCAAAGTTGTAAATACCTTCTCTTTCTCTTATTGGATGGATCTATGTGTTACAAACTGAATGTGATTGACTGCTTTATTTTCGTGCCATGCACACAAAGTGATAGGTTTATGAGACACCGAAATTACAACTGCAGCAGTTAAATTTATTACATTTCATTCCATTACAAAGATAACAGATTATTTCACAGCTCTGATTTAAACTCAATATTCTGTCTTCTTTTTCAAGGCTTGACTAAGGAAATTAGCTACAAAAAAGGTTCCCTCCTGAAGCACAACGCAAGTTTTTTATATTCATCCAACCAAAAGAAAATAAGCATAGATTGACCACATTTTAGTAAAAAGTCATCCATCCCTCAGGTCATCATAAACAGGGCAACAAAACAAGAGATGAACCTCATTCTCGATATCACCTCGGTCACACAGCAAACAGCTTCTGTCTTCCTCTGGAGTGTCATTGATGCCGCGCCTGCGTTGCGTCTGCATCTGCAGCACGTCTGCTTATTTTTTCGGGGCCCATTAATACAGATCAGAGCAGCCACGCAACATGAGGGAGGAGCACGTCAGAAACACGGCGGACGCACGTCAACGGCGACCTGACACTTCAGCTCAGGAGGCTCACCGATTTTTTCCACGAGACAGGTGCAGTTCTCTGCTAAAATAGACGGAGAAATAATCTGTTGACTGCCAGCAACATTCACTGTAGTTTCAACATTTCTGGTTTGTCTTTCAGAATGAAAGCTAGATGACAGTCAAACCAGAGACCCAATGTAGTTAACTAGTGAAGAAGGATTTCTCTGTTTATTTTTCTATTTTTTACATTTTCAGGCACACAGATTTCTATCTGTAACTCAGTGTGAATTAAATGTATCATAAAATGACATGAAACACTTTCCTTTTAATGGTAATTATCAAACAAATACTTTATGTGGAGAGACAAGGCATTGAAGCAGCGCTGCCTGCAACAGGAGCAGCAGAGACTGCATGTGGGAACAACAACTACAGACGAGACGCAGCAGATCGGTGACGCAGACATGCTGCAGAGGCAGATGCAGGATGTGTGTCCCATGCGTTAAACGGTTATGTTCCTAAATGTAACTGTACCTCAATGATGCATAAAACTTTCTTGCAGCTCTGGTATATAAAACTTTTTTTTGAGGCTTTGCTAAAAATTCATTCTGTGTGAAGTGATTGACTGTACGTGAGGCTCTGGATTACAAGTTGTATGAGCTGAGGTCAGTGAGGCCTACAGCCTATAAATACCAAATGGAAGTTCAAACCTTGTAATGTTCACCAAAAATTTGAGTTAATTAAAATATATAACACAACATTAGGTAATAAAATATGTATTTTTATGGATTTATAATCATCTTAAATGGACCAGTCATTGTTGACCGGGAACAGGAGCATAATTCAGCTGAAAACCAACGCTAAAACACGTAGTTAAACACGGATACGCAAACTGGAAGCAGCTGAAAAAGCCTCTTTTGGGTTGTATATCTTCCTGGAGTTAGCTTTTGTATTTATGAAGTGATTATATCACTATCAATGACTGTTGTTGGCTTTCTGCTGTTATTGTTGAAGACAGTCTTAATTTTTTTTTCTTGGGTATATCTGCTGAAAACAAGCTAGATTACTTGAAGCTACAAACAAAAGTACAAAGAAGACAGCGCTGCGATGTCTAATGACAGTCTGCAGTCGTTCTGTGACGATCATTGATTGCCGTGCCAGATTATGGTGGCATCTTCTGAGCTGCTGAACATCTGAAGGTTCTTTTGATTGTGGTGTTGCAGAGAAGAATCTTTCCATCCATTCCAATTAATTTGCCACGGAGCTGTGCATTTGAGAAACTCCCAAAAGCTGATAGCGCAGAAAGTTGTGACTGTTTCAAACTAATTCTCTTTGGCACGGATCAAAAGTTTGTCATCAATCGTTGTTTTCATGGTTGCAAAAGAAAAAACAGCTGCTGGGTGCATCATTGCCACAGAGAGAACTAATCTTTATCTGCGACCAAGGTAGCAAAAGGTAGCTGGCAAGGGACAAAAATGACTTTATATCAATGAATGATTTTCATAAATTTGACAAGCCTTGATCGGAGCACGCCAAGGTTTTCTTGATTAAATACTTCTTTAAGGAACTTGATGGTGTGAATATTGCTGAGTGAACCACCAGCCAGAAGCCAGGATCAACACAAGAGGGGGTAATGTCAATCACAAAATGTACAGGGTCACTGTAGAGGTGTGATTTGTTGGCTTGAGGGCTCACTCTCTCCAATAAAACTCTGGCTCTTTCCCCTTTGTCCTGCACATTATCACTCTCCATCCCCTGTCATGATTGTCATTGGCCGGATTTTCCTTTTTCCTTATGATTGCAACACTTGTGCCCAGTGCAGCTGAAAGTTTGCAGATGACACTAGGGTTGTGTGCCAAATCGCACACTGTAATCAGTCAGCCTGCAGGGGATTTATGAAAACATCCAAAAGAGCTAAAAGTTGGCATCAGGAAGCTGCGAGGTGACCTCCCATGTGCTCGATTATGAGCTTGAGGATCTCAAAGTTGACAAGTTCACGTTACTCAAAGCCCTACATTGCAAAGGATCATCATCTGCAAGAAAACATGAACCTGTGAAGGCCAGAGAAGTAACCACACAAAGCAGATGCATAACAGAGATCTTTTGTTCCACTTTGTGTGGGCTTTGCAAGGCCTCCAGTTCCACTGGCTTGCAACAGATTGAGCACATGGCCCACTATATTATATTGCTGATTCCCACCTGCGCAGAAGGTGTTCAGGAGGCACTGTGGGAGGAGGGCAACGCCAGCCATCCACCCTACCCAAATTATTGTTTGTTTGTCCCTTGTTGTCTAGCAAATGGCACTGCAGCGCTTCAACACTTGCAGATTTTACCCTGCAGCCATAAGACTGCTCATAAATACACCCAAGTGAACTTTGCTAACACTGAGCAACCACCAACCCCACAAACACAGGCAGCCCACCCACACTTCTACAGTGACCACTGACCTTTGTAAGACAAAACTGGCCTGTCCGCACATTTTACTGTATTTGTCTTCCACACTTTGGTTGTTTAACAAGAATGTGGAGCTGTTACAAGGGTAAAACATGAAATACATATCCCGGACTCATGAGTGTGTGATATTTTGTGGCTGTGGAGACACACTGTGAGCACTGCAGGACGGGTGCAGCTGCAAAGCAGACTGGTTTCTCCGATTTTTATGCACTTGGTTATGCAAATTTTTAGGGGGAGAAGAGGGATTGTGAGGGAGGTAGGTCTTAAAAGGAAAATCCACCACTTTTCATATGGATGTACAATCGATGTTGATGGTAACTGTAGTCAGTTGAAGCAATAAATTAATGAGTTTGTGCTATATTGAAAGTGAGTGAGTCGTCCTGCTCACACAGCTATTCTTGCAGGGCCGACATGTACCAGGATGCATTGCATCACAAAGAAACAGTACTTGCCGGGTCTTAAAGGTTGTTATGCGTCACACTGGTACTTCTCTTTTATTTTAACATTGCATAGTTTTTAATGAGGGGTTTTTGGTCCACCAGAGCCAGAAAATCCTCTTTGGAAAATGACAGTTTGTAGAACATGAGATTTTGAAGCTGCGCCCCAGAGACACAGAGGACACTGAGAGAAAATATTGTCGGGTTTCACATCATACCCCAAATTCGGATAGATGAAGATAAGGTTGAAAATCAGGAGAGTTGCCCTTTAAAAAAGGGATAATGTAACTGCTGATATTCTTTCCTCTTTAGATGATATTTATGAAACAGTAACTACAACGACTGGGTCAAGGAAAGGCTGTTTTGTTGGCATTTCAACAACAGACCTTCACAAGAATTCAGGCATAATATAAAAACGTATTCAGGGCAAAACAAGCATAAATATGTTTCTATTTTAGTTAATGTCCACTGCCCACGATTGGAATGCAACGTCACACATTAGTTATTCACTTTTGTTTTGTGTTCCTTTTATTTTCTCCTCAGTAACCTCTCCCATTAGTCAACTCTTACAGGAAGTGTCAAGTTCAGAATAACCTGATTATCATGCTAACAAGCGCACAGGGGACAATGAGCTGCTCATTTGTATCATACCACGCTCAAATCTATTAACTAATTTATTTAGAGAAGTGAAAACAAAAATGGTATAAGGAGATATTGGGTTTCAAAGCCTAATGCAGATCCAATAGGGACACAAATTACAGTGGAGAGTTTTTTCTGTTTAACATGGAGTGTCGCTGGTTGAAAAATAGTTCTTACTCTCTTCTCCTTACTGCTCTGCGGAGACTGACAGTGAAGATTGGTAAATTAGGACTGAAGTCCACGCGGTGATTAAGACTAAGTTTAACATATGACATGATGAGTTCTTCAAATGAACACTGCCATTGTTCCTTGTGAATCTCTGCTCTACAGCCTGCTGCCATGGACGTGTACGTTGGATTTTCTATTTAATCATACTGAACAGTTCCACTAATAGGTTCTATCCTTTCTCATTGAAAGTGTTAATCAGTAAAATTACCTGCTGCAGAATTTGGTTGAAAGAACAACTGTCATTTGGTACCATGGCAATGGGCAGACATTAGTTTAAAAAAGCTACATAGCGCTTTGGAATCCAGAACTGACGTGTCAGTGTTGCACTCCTGTAAATTGACAGTAAAGCACAGACAGGAGTGTGACCAGAAGGGAAAATATGAACCCACACAGAGAGCAAGGCTTCTAACAATGACCTTTTATAAAGAAGATATCTTTTATTTTAGTGAAGAGGCTAATTTGGTCAGCCATTTGAAGTAAAACGTGATAATTAACATTTCAGACGTCTCACTTGTCAAAACAAATGTTTCTTGCATATTTTCTTTAAACTTACACATTATCTGAATTGTATCTTGAAAATAATGAGGATTTAATAACAGTTAATGCTCTTAAATACGGAAGAGAAATGGAGAGTTTTAAATATTAAGACCCTTTCCAAATACCTGCACTTGTGCCCTTCAGGGTGCAAGTCCATAGGAGGTCCTAATCCTCTAGTTTTGTTCTCCTGGAGTGATCATAGCTGCCCTCCTGCGTCCTTCAAGCACCCTTTCTGCAAGTGTGCATGAGATCACACTCCGCCGAATGCTATTACCCAGAATCCCTCTCCCGTCGTAGGGTGTTTTCCCTGATCACTGGCCGGTGGCCGGACATTAAAGCATTTCCTTTTACTCTTTCCCTCCTGACGTCCCGTGTCTGTCGGAGAAACGCTGATTTTAAGCGTGAAATTGCATTTCTGTGCTTCTACCATTTTAATCAGGTCCATTTATTTTTGAGAGAAGATCTCCATTTGGCGATATTTAAGGTTGATCTGTCTGTCCACAGTCACAAGCACAGGATGCTAGCTCAGCTGCTAACAGCTAAGTGCTACAAACAAGCTAAAAAGAAAGCTGTCTCTGTCGTCTCACCGTTAAAATTTGTTTGCCACGAAATTAAAATCATACAAACTTTTGCACGCTGCTGCCGACACAGATTATCAGCCCCTCCTCCCTTTAGCAGCAGTAGCCTACTGCGAATAGCTCGACTACGGCCGGCTTCATGTTTTGTCTCCAAGGTGATCCAAACAGAAATGACGTATGTGAGTTATTTGTTTGTTTGTCCACTCTTTTCTGTTTCTTTTTCAATAAGAGTACACCAGTATTGCCAGTTACCACAAACTATATCATTCAAAAATAAAATTTTCATGAGAAAATCTTCTTCCCCATTCCCTTTTTACTGGCTAACATAGTGCTGAACTTTGAGTGGCAAAATTTAAAAACATGGTCTTCTGGTCCACATGCCTCAATCATTTCTTCTGGTTTATAAGGACATCGTTGGGAGTTGGAAATCCTGGAACTAATGAAGAAAAACTGCACAGAAAAAGTCAAGCTTCTTGCTTATGATCTTGTTTGCTTATAAAGGCAATGTGAAGGCATCAGTATTTAGTGTTTCATAACCAGGTAGACACCCTGTTGAATCTGACCACTTTTATCATTATGGAACGGTGCTTTTAAAAGAGGGGTTTCTTTTTTGCATCTTGCGCATGAGCACAAACATATTCATGCAAAAGGGCAACATGATCCATAATGATCCTGCCAATGGTTTAATGCCATGACCCAAAAAATGAAGGAAGACGCCTGCCAGAACAATACGAGCAACAATGCAAAATCAGGTGTGCAAATGTATTTTCTTCACATGAGAAAAAAAAAGGCTTTACGGGGCCTCAAGGACGCGCATATAATAATGCATTTCGGTGAGGAACAGGCAATGCAACAAGAACAAAAAAGATTAAAACTCGACAGGTACTTTAACACCTTGGAGATGCTATAACGAGCAGTGGTATTTTGTGGGAAAATAGGCTTATAAAAAAATATCACAGAGTATATCATATCCGGCTGACATGATACGTCCTGCAATTACAGATTCAGCCAGCAGCAGTTTTTCCTGCCCTGTGTGATTCAGTGTAGATTTACCCTTTAACACAGATGCTGCAGCTGTAATAAATGCCGTATGACCCAATCCATCATAGCTGCACGACATTTCGGCACTTTATAATAGTTAACAAGGCCTGATATACATCATGTCAAGGTCTTAGATAATGATTTGTGCATATGATATGATAGGAATCAGCAAATACCACGGTGTCCTGCTTATTTTGTGGAATTGGGGACTATGGGAATCAGAGATTGTTCCTTTATTGAGCTTCTTTAAAGGTTTGGCCGTGCACTCTGCTGCCTGCCCACACACTTGCACACACACATCCTCACACACACACACGTGCCTTTCTTTCCCCTGCAGAATCTGCCTCGACAAGATAAGTGCGGGACTTGTAATTGTGCAAGGGCCCTCATCTCTCCGCACTGGCCAATAATGGAGCTGTGAAAAGACTCGTGCTCATTACGCTAGCCTTTGTTGTTTTTATTGCACAGCGCGGTTGATTATTTTTTCAAGAGAATTCTGAAGGTTTAATGCTCTCCCTTGTTCCGCCGGCGCTTCCACTGTTGTGAGCAAACTCCTTCAAAATAGCACAATAAATAAATAGATGATTAAAAAACAATCCCATTCCTTAAAAATCAGGGAATTATAAATGGGGTTCTGTTAAACACCTTCAATATTTCCACACATTGACTTGCAAAAACATTTGCGATAGCAGTCCTGGTGCTGATAGACGGACCTTCAGACTGTCTTATAAGTTGAGTGAACCCTTAAAGAGATGCTTGCAGTATTAATGGCAATGGCCTATTCAACTATAGCAGTGTGTGGAAGCAGAGAAACAGATAAACTCTCCACATTCGTTTTCCTTGCATGGTGAATACTTAGTCAACGGCTTGTGCTGGAACTATGGATGCTTTGTTTTTTAAATGCAACCTCTGGTTTTGCAGCCTGTCATCGAGGGATGCAGCCAGACGCTTAGGTTGTTAAAGCAGTCGCCTAAAAACTTTGAAACTATGCATACACAGATAAAGCAATATGCCTCTGATTTATTTGCTGTCATGTATCTACATAATGCAAACAGACCATGTAGGCTAGACCTCTTTGTGTCTCATCATCAGCATCACATCCCAGCCCACTGCACTGTACGATTATTTATTCAGCTTGAAGTGTCAGCGTGAACTCAGCTGTATATGTCCTCAAAGAAATATAAAGCAATGCATTGATTTGATTATTTGAGAGTTTCAAGAGTGGTCAAGGTTTGTTTAACTCGAGTTTGTAAGGTGCTCCCTCTGGATGTTGGCTGTCTGGAGTGCTTAAAGCCACAGAGAAAGTGAGATTGAACTCCTCATTTTCCTTCAATAGTTTGAAGTCGGCCTTGTCTCGCTTTCAAAAACTAACTTCATGGACCTCATTTTTAGCTGTCTGCATATATAAAGTTAAAGTTTTTATTTCGTGTATTGGTTTATATTCCAGTCAACCCTACAAAAGGCCTTATTTGGCCAAAAGGCCAAACAGTCCCAAAGCATCAAAAAATGAGGTGCACACATTTGGAAGTAAGCCGACTGTTGTACAATGGTTTTTTTGGTTTGTTTTTTTGTTTTGTGTTTTTTTTTTTTTTTTTGGGGGGGGGGGGGGGGGGGGGGTGTTAATGAAGGACAGTTAACTTTGTTTAGCTTTAATAAAAAGGCAAGCCCCAGACCACAGTTGTAGTGTTTTGGTTTCTTGGCCAAAAAAAGGAAAAATACTTCCATGTGCATTTGTTAATGACACTTCCTCAACATGAGCAACGGAGTGAAGTTAGTTTCAGGTTGGATTTTCGACGGTAAAACTAACTTCACCACGGTACAGTACTACAACGCTGTGCAGAGTGAAGCTGGATCGACAACTAAACCGCCGCGAAAGGCCCGCTGTTCCCACATTACTTGATCGTGTCGAAGAGTCAGAGGCGTGAGCTGTATGTCACGTTCTATTTGTGTCCTACCTGTGCTTATTTTGTGTCAGTAATCAAACAAATGGGTTGTGATTACAGTGGAGTGGGCTCGGTAAGAGGGGGCACGGAGGAGGGAAAAGGGGAGGAGGGAGCTACACAGACCGTTTTGAGAGAATGCAGACAATAGAAGGAAGACAGAGGGCACGAGTCACAGTTTTCTGAAGATCTACGGGACTTCAGACTGAAAACTATGACGAAATATATTCACCAGCAACCTTTTTTTGTTTGTTTGTTTGTTTTTTGTTAGAGACGAAGACCAGAAGGAAAAGATGTCATGAAAATGTGATTTAAAAAAAATAAAAATTTTGCCAAAACCTGTTTTTCTGCTTTTTGACAAAAAAGGGGGATACAAAATGTTTTAACATTTGAAAATGCACACTTTTGCTGTTTCCTGTGCCGCATGTGACATCTGTCATTTTTGTGCTGTTTGGTTATGAAAAAGTTGTTTAGATCGGAGGACACGGGTGGAAGGATGAAGAAAAATGGCAACATCATTGCTCGGAGGATTTGTCCAGACACTTTTTGGAAAGGTGCATTCTTAAACATTAAAACTGTATGTTTAATATATTATGATAACTAGAAGTATTAACATTTCAACTGTTTTTTTTGCTGACTAAATTTAGACTAAAATAATTAATGTTTTAAAATAGGACTAAAGTGCTCAGACTTTTAGTTGACTAAATTTTGACTAATAACACCGAGATGAGGTTGACTAGATAAAAAACTGAAAACAACATTTTGCACACGACTAAGATTGCTGTCAAAATTAACAAATCTGGGACTCAACGGTAAGTGTTTGTGGTGGGTTGACAGATTCTGATTTTGATCAAATTTCTCCCACCCACTACGGCTGAGTCATCATAGGAAACTCCACTGTAATTTGTGCACTGCAACTTGAGGAATGTGGATCTTTTTAAACGATTAGCAACCAGTAGAAGAAAAAAAAAAAAGATCACAATAAGTTCCAACCTTCACTCACACAATATGCTTCTTTTTTTTTTTGCTTTAGATACATACACTTCTAAGTGCAAATGTTGTAGAATGACGACAGTGTAGAGCCTTGCTGCAGCTCACTCATTGTGCTTATCACTGTTTATATCATGACACACAATCAACTAACAAAATATCAATGCTGAAAGTGTTCTGCTATGGCCTTAGACGAGTACACACGGCCTCCATCAGCTGGGGACAGTGATGACAGTAAAGACCCTCATCTTTCTGTTGCTTGTTTCATACTACTGTTTACAATTGTTGCAACACTTAAGGCGAGAGTTCCTGAGTAAAATTTTCATGCACAGTGGATGGCAACTGACACTCCTGCCAACAGTGAAGAACATCTCATGTGTTATATTATAACTTACAAGGTTAGATAAAGCTCATTAAGAGACTCTTCACTTTGTCCTTTGCAGCACTGATGCAAATGGCAACATTTTGAGCATCTTCAATGGGCAACTGTGTCAGGGAGTTCTTTCAGCATCATTACTATAATCACCAAGGAGCATTTTCTTGCCAGGAACCATTCAGGCTGAGCCTGTGACTGTCTTTTTCTTCATTTCCGATGAGAGGGAGAAACTTACCATAATAGAATTTTAAACCACCGGGTGAAGCGAAGTTGCTTTTGAACATCTGGGGCATGATGTCGTCATTGAAACAGCATATTAATCTGCCCGAGAAAATGAAGCAAGGACATCTTGACAAAGTTTGGTCAGCTTGTGCAACCAAAGAAAGTTCGATTCCTTATAGTACACTATCATCAGAAAAAACTTTTTTGTTGGATAGCTGACATATCAAACTACCAGGGGCATGCTGAAATCTTTCTTCCATCAAAAATACTGATGAGAGCTTTGTACTGATCATTAAATTCATCCATAAATGCCCGAATAAGTCTCGTATGATAGACCAAGTGACCTAGAGGTTCCTGTCAGGGTTTCTGGATCATAAGGGGTGTGAGGGAAATCTAAAGGGAAATTCAAGGTTCCCTTTTGTGAATCTGTATTTCAACAGGCAGCCTTTTTGTCTGGAAAATTAATACTGTATGTAAGACTCCAACACAACTCAAAATGTACTGTTACTTGTGGGGCTGCTGCAGTAACCACAAAAATGAATTATCGTGATATTATCAAGCCAACCACCGAGTCTGGTAGGCCACCATCACAACCACACGAGATGTCACCTCACCTCACGTTCAGACGGAAACAATGGCAACTGCACTGATATCTAACAGATAGGCCACCTAAACCCAGTGTTACTTGGAAGCATTTCAGCAGTCAAATTATGACCCTTCTTTGCTCATACTCATTACGTTTTCAGTCAAATAACCATGCAAGAGTAGGAGGACAATAATAACATTAATGATGTGCTACCGAGCCGTGTTTGTGCTGCTGACTCTGCTGGGTTTATTAACGCTTCTCAAGCAAAATGTAGATTTGGTGCACCATTAAATCTGAGAGTTGGTCAAAATAAGA
>JAQFJA010000017.1:11386771-11406309 GCA_029874485.1 Naso brachycentron
ATATATACATACATAAATGTATGTGTGTGTATTTACAAACTAGAGAAATGCACTGATAGATGGACAGATGTATGTATGGATGGATAGATGGACGGATAGACGGATGGATGGATGGATGGATGTACAAATGGATGGATGAAGAGATGGATGGACAGATGTATGTATGTATGTATGGATGGATGGATGGACAGACGGACAGATAGATGGATGGATGGACGAGAAGGTGTACAGACGGATGGATGAATGGATGGACGCGTGGATGGATAGATGGACGGATAGATGAATGGTTAAACAGACAGATGGATGGACAGATGTATGTATGTATGGAAGGAAGGATGGACAGATGTATGGACAGATGGGTGGACGGGGGGATAGAGGAACTGATGGTCTATGGACGACAGACAGACAGATGGAGGGACAAGTAGATACATAGATGGAAAGAAGAATCAATTGATGGACAAGTTAATTATATTAAAATTAATTATATATAACATGATAATAAATTAATTGTGATTAACCTAAATTAACTGCATATATCATTTAGTGTGAAACCCAGGTTTGATCAGGGTGGAATCAGAGGCTGTGCTCGGTCTTACTTCTAAGCTTGCTGCTAAGTGTTTTCACTGAGATGATATTTCAGGCTTGAAGTACTCTGATGTACCAAAATACCAAAGGCAGACAACCACACACGTATGCCAAATGCACATT
Source organism: Naso brachycentron (assembly GCA_029874485.1). Taxonomy (NCBI): domain Eukaryota; kingdom Metazoa; phylum Chordata; class Actinopteri; order Acanthuriformes; family Acanthuridae; genus Naso; species Naso brachycentron. The sequence continues at coordinate 11,387,480 of JAQFJA010000017.1, forward strand.
TACGCACATAAACAACCGTCCCTGAGCGAAGCCACAAACACTTTCATGCGTGCTTGCGTAAACACAGTCGCGCACACTTTGACATTTTACATGATGAAATGACAGAGGAGGGAGGGGAATGTCAAGCACAATAGACCTCCTTTGCACGTTTGGCCCTAGTTTGTGATGCGGAGTGACACGTCATGCAGCAGTGTAGGTATGCCATTTGTAGAGATTAGATTGTGATTTGGATGATACTAGAGGGCACATCCAGCAGAGGGAGGGAGAGGGGATGGAGCAGGAGACAGACAGGGCGAAGAGGAAGACAGAAACTGAGAGCGAGAGGGAGAGAGAGACAAGTACAGAGGAGGGATCATTATTTGGCACATCCAACAGTGAAGAAGGCAGCCTGTGTGTGTGTGTTTGTGTGTTTTCTGGGCATGCAGCTTCCACTGTTCCTCTCAAAGTCCTTTTCAATAATGTAAATGTCCCTCACTAGTGGGCCTGTCTCCTCTCTGTGCTTAATTGTTTCTGGCCTGTTATGCCTTTTCTCCCTTGCACTGAGTCGGAGACTGTGTCAGTTGCTCGCTCCTGTTTATTTTGCCTGTGTGTGCCTGGCATAGATGGCGCATTTGTGTGTGTGTGTGTGTGTGACTTTATTTGAGCAGTGTAAATGAGGGGATGCCAGAGAAAGCTTGAGAAAGAAAAAGGGACAGAGGAACAATCTGTTCCAGAGACGGAGCTTCATGTAGATTGTTGTAAAAGTGTAAAAAGGGGATAAAGGTTGGAATGAAACGAAAGGGATGAACAGGAACATTTAAAAAAAGGGGAATAAAGAGGGGAAAAGAGAGGAGGGAGTCTGTTTGTTTAGCTCATGCAGTGCAACTCCCCCAAATAAACACACACAAACACCATCACCACAACCACACACCCGACAGACAGACCTCCCTGCGGGTTGTTAGCCGTGCTTGCAGAAATACAGCTTCATTTCTGTTGACAGCCGGAAGAAAATAATTGGCCGATAACAACTCATCAGAATGCAGGCGATATGTATGATTTTCCCACCCAGTTGTATCTGAGACAATCAGCGGCAGTGTAAACAACCGAGCGGAGGGATCGTTTCATTTCTGTCAAGGCGGTGTCGGGAGTAAAGTTTGGATTTGCCTACACACACATTGATTTTATAGATTTTCCTGTCTGGGCGCTTGTTGTCGGAGGCAGTTCACTTTCAGGTACAGACGGATGAAGGATTTGGCAGGAGGCCTTTGCATTTTTCATGTCCACGAAGCCTTGTTTACTTAAAAAAAAAAAAAAAAACTTTCTGGAACTTGTACATCACCTGATAGTAAGCAAAAGAAAGAAGAGCGAGGGCTTGATGTTCGGTTTTGTCATGTTTCCATGACGACTGCTAATATTTGGAGCCAAAATCAAATAACTTTCACAGTCAGCAAAGTGTTTGGGTGACTCATACTTTGTCAACCGCTGTGAAAACTCTTCATTTCACCAAATCTGTTTGCTTGAGTGTTCTTGAGGTGATCCAGCAAATGTTGGCGCTTTGTCGACATACTCAGATAATGATTCTGACAATGTCAACAGAACTCCAACACTTGCTCTTGAGCTTTCTTCTTGGCATTTTAGAATCTAATTTAGGCTTTTTAGCAAGGTCCCATCTGGAATCTGGCAGGGTGATTCTCTCAATTAGCACTCCAGCTCAGCCAAAAAGGCCAGATTGGTTGAATGTTGCTCACATTTCTTGTGACTCCCACCACAGAGATGATTAAGCTTCGTATCACATGACCAGCTCAGGGTTGACTCATCACCCAACAACTGTTACTGGACCAGCAATCTGAATTGGGGAGGTGTCTTAGAGGTGGACGAAATTTCTCTTGATGTGGGCAAAATTCAAGGAGGGTATGCACTGAATAAGGCTTTCCTTCAAGAACTCCTTCCTCACAAGCCTTGTTTGTTGAACTTGTTTGCTACTGAGAGTCTTTTCATGAGTGAACGGTAACTGCAACTCTCTGCAGTTCAATTCACCAAACAATTGGTCATGACCCTTGAGTTTTCAGACAAACATGAGTGGATAGAAACGGCTGTTGAATTGTATCCTTACAGTACCTTTTACAATGAATTAATAATGGCATTTATGGTTGCATGCCCTCCAAAAGGCAATACTTTCATCAGGGCAATCACTCCACCATTCAGAATACCTACTCAGAAATAAGTGAACTGTACTTATTTTGTTCTCAAAGCTGCTTGACACCAAAATCTCTCTATTTGGTGACATTTGTCTTGTGGTAAATTGGAAAATTGAGGCCAAAGACGTCATTTAAACATATATCATACAATTGACTTCTCTTGGCTTGTTTTGGGGGGCTTTTTTGTGTCTACACAGATAGGACAGCTGAAGGATTGGACAGGAAATGGAAGATAGAGAGGGGATGACCTGCAGCAAAGGGCCTCAGGGTGGAATCAAACCCAGGTCCCTACAGCAAGGGCACAGCCTCTTTACACAAGGGGACCCGTTTACGAACGCAGCTACTATGGCACCTCTTCTCTTGGCTTCTACTTTAAATTGCAAGGCTTTCTTTTGTGGTCTTGCTATTAGCATGAAAACATAATGTCTGACCTACTAAAGTTGTGATAAAAAACGTCAGAGGCGTATTGTAGCAGCTGTGTAATACGGTTTCAAACATGTCTAACGTGATTTTCACAGTTCCTATTACACTTTGCTGTAATTACTGTGAACACAAGACCAACAGGAAAGGCAGTTGGCAGCTTGCAACTCTCACCAATTAGTTCTATAGCGTTTCTCCTCCTACTCCTTTATGTGCATTGGTTTTCTCTATCCCTTTATTATGATCAACCAGCACAGTTGGACCTTAAAGCCCATGTAGAAACTGCAGTGCTTCAAATAGCCAGTAGATTCTGTATCCAGGTAAAATTTGGTCCTTTAACCCCATTTGAAGGTTTCATTTTGGGAGATTTTAGACTTTAAAAGGATGTTCGACTGTTCCATGGCAGCTTTCAACTACTTTGACCTCCAATGGCTCAATCTAGGCTAAACCTAGATGTCTAAATTTGGATAGTCTGGAGTAAAAGACCACAATAAAGGTGAAGTTTAAAGTCAATCCATTTGCTTTTCAATTCTTCCACCATACTCTAGGGTGCCCATTTAGTGGACAATAGGCCTACATGGTAAAGGGCGTGAAGTGCCCTTCTCACAGAAAAAACGTGGTAAAGTGCCCTCCAGGTTGCCCTTCCAGTGGATAAAACGTAGTAAAGCAGCAACTTTTTTTTCCATGCTGGTGCCCCACCGCACACAACAAGTGCCCTTTTTACTTTTTTCGCCCCTGCCCATCCCACATCCTCAGTCCACCAGTGTAAAAACCCCAAACCTATGCCAGACAAACATGGCTGTTAGAAAGTTCTGCCAATCTTTGCCTTATGTTGTAAGGACATACTTTATATCACATTTTCTACATTATAAACTCAGTACCTGTATGTTAAGTACAGAGTTTCTTGTGGTCATGGCTGTAATAATGGCCTGTAAACAGTCTGTAAATAATATTTTGAAATTCGTCTTCGTATCGTTGTTATTATTTTTATTATTATTATCATTACCATTACTGTCATGAACTTCGAAGGCAACCATTACTAGAAGGGAGAGCAGTTAATGGTTGGAGAGAGAAAAGAGGAGACAAAATAAAGCTGTTGCTGTATTGCAACAAAAGGATTCTGACGACTGGCAGATGTAAGAACATCGATGTATAAACAAAAACAAATTGCCGCAAAGTCTTGGCAAATAAATCAGCAAAGTGTTCATACATTAAATGTCATCTGAAGCTCCTGCTTTCCTGAAAAGATTAAAAAATAATCATAAAAATCCAGTCCGTTGTGACGATAAGCCTGTAACATTTCTTCAGTTAATACATAAAAGTATTTTAAATACAGAAATTTGTATCACTTTTCTGCATTTCTTAAACCTGTTTGAGGTTTGAGAGTCACTTTTTTAATCATGTGACGCTGTCACCAGCACTGCGGAGCCGGTGGAATTTAATCTTTACAGGACCATAATAGGCACCTTCTTTCTTTTTCTTTCACCTGACTGTAGAATTGGTGCCACCAGCTGTTAATCTTCAATTACCAAACTCTATCATTTTATAAACTAGAATATTTGTATGAAACTAATGGATAAATGAGATCTAAATTGCATTTTCATTTGCCAGTTTTGTTGAAATTCTGTTTAAATTTGCTCTCCTTTGTGTGGATAGAAACTTGACACCTCATTGACAGCTACTACTTCTGTATTACATCAGTCAGTGTTTGCAGTGTAAATTCACAGACACCTGCAGAGCGCAACCTTTTTATTATTTGATTTGATTATTTGATGAAAGTGTTTCAAAAGGCTAATTAAATCCTTCAGCATCCCTCTTTTACAAGTCAGAATACTGACAGCAGATGGGGAATAAGACAGGGGCTGTTATGAAAAAAGGACAGTTTGATTAAAAATCAGTGATGCCATAAAGTGACAGTGTGCTGACATTGTGTTTTTTAATGCATCGATTGTAAACAAATTCATGGAGCAAATGTGGGCTCATCTGTCAGGTACGTTAAAACTGGGACATTATGCTTGCAGATGAAACATTGGAGAGATTTATTCTCCCCCAGCAGCACTGCGCCTTTTACCTCCAGCAAGTCAACTCCCACCAATCACGTTCTTCGCCCTTCTCTGCATGCCTATAATGATACCTGCACGACTGATTGATGCGTGACAGGAGCTATCAGCGGATCATTTTTGAAGCATCAGCACTTTGCAGCAGTGGACAGCGCTACCTGAGCGCACCTGCTGATTTTCGCTCAATTAATGCTGCTGTGTATGTGTGTGTGAACTGTCAGTTTGCTGCTCGTCTCTTTGTCTGACTTTAACGCGCCAGGCCAGCCTCTCCCCGTGCTCGTTTTCTCCTTCACACTGCGTGAAGGCCATCTTCACAGACAAGGGAAGAGAAAGACAGGAAGAAACAAATCAGAGGGAGGGAAAGACAGCGGAGAGTGAAGAAATAGAGCTGAATCAAGGGCTGAGTCTCGGACAAAGAAACAGGCCGTTAAAAAAGGATGAGTGACTGTAGTAGAAAGAGGAGCTGCAAGAAACAGATATAAGGAAAAATAGATAAAAGGAAGCAAGAAAGACAATGGAAAAGACTTCTGTTTGGCTTTAGAGTTATATGTTGTTTAGAACAAAAGACTGACTGTAGCTGTAATCTTTAGGATTTTGCAGTTTTGTTAAACAGAAGAGACCAGAGTGTGAACTTTCGCTGTGTCCCAAATCAGGGGCCACATCCTCCGGAGGCTGAATTCGTAGACCAATTGTGTCACAGTGGCACGATGAAGGCTGTTCCGTTTCGTCAGCCCGTTGAAATCTGGCCGACAATTGAACCCCCTTCATGAAGAACTGAAATGGTGGATCCTTTGCAGCCTAACACATTTAAAGATTCATTACAAATCACTATAGATTGTTGTTTTTTTCCTTAAACGAAGATAATAGATGAAGCAGTGAAAATTAGAGGAGTAAAATTTCTGGCTCCCGTTGAAATCCATACATTGACTGCTGTGTAATGGTTGCGTAATGGTTATGTCATTGTTCCGGGACCCAATTATTTCAACCATTCAATGGTCTAACAAATGCACCATTGGTCCAACAACCCGTTATTCCAACAATGCAAAAACCATTGCACTAACGCCATATTGATCTGATGATGCACTCACCAGTCTTAGTCAGATTCTGGCTCGGGGTTGGGCTTGGTAACTGCTGTCTGTCTTCAGGGTGTAGAGTCGGTTTACATGACTTGTTTCTTGTCTGTAACCGTCACGCAAAACGTCTATAGCATCACATCCTAGTCCCAAAATTTTTTCCCAACCTTAATTATGGGGGTAAAGGAAAACACAAAAATTATAGACTAAACTAAGTTAAGCAAAGGTAACAGGGACATGAAATATGATGGCCTACAGAGGACCAAATCATAAGATGAATGAGACAGCCATGGGTAAAAGAGACTGGCAAATGTAGTGACAAACCAATGGGGCAACGGAGCAATGAGTTTCGCGTTGTCTGAATAAATGCCCATTGTCGGAACAATGGGCATTTGTCGGACGATTGTGTGGTTGGAACAGTGGGTAGTCTTCCTGCCGTTGCGGCTGACAAAGGTGTGTCCTTAATGGGACTCCGCGGTTTTCGGAGGATGCAGCCCCTGAATTTGCACACCACTTTTATGGCACTATACACGATAAGATAGATAAATGCACACAGATATACAAAAATTGATCACCATTAGGACACATAATTGCGGGCATGCTACCAAACATACACCTAAAAGTGTGCACTTTGGCTCAGACACTCAGTTTTAGGAATTCCAACAACACTTGCTGCTTTGTGTCCCTTTACAAAAGCTGTCAAAGCCGGTGCTCCAGAAGATTAGGAACAGTATAGATCTGTAATGCATCACAATGGGCCCAAGCAAATAAACAAATTGGAGAGAAAAGTAGTGCACAGAAGAATTGCCAGGAACTATTTATCAAAATTTCTCGAGGCTTGTTGTCTCTGACCTATAAGAAAGCCTTCTCCCTCTTCCCTTTCTTGCCGAGGAGAATACCTTATAGATGCAAGCTGACACCACCGGCATATAGCCCCCCAGAAATTACAGCTCAGCCCTGTACGCCACAACTTTTACCAACTGTCAGTAATAGCTATTATCTTGTGAGACAGCAGCAATGTCCCTGCTCTAAGCCATGGATAACTTCCAGCATAATTGACCTCCATTTTGAGGTTACATCTTTTACTTTCCTGTTGCGCTGGTAGCTCATCTTGTCTCTCTGCCACACACTCGGGGTAAGCTGTACGGATATTTGTTACCGAGGCAGCAAGAGGCCACTCCTTGAGTGTTTTATTACGTGTTGAGGGTGAACTGTGTTTTACATCAGACCCTTGTCCCTGAGTAGGTGCCTTGTCAAAGCGTCCACTCCATCCCTGCGCCATAGAAGGTGCATAAGTGTAAAATTTATGTTTTTTTATTATCTGCCTCTCAGCTCATGCATGCAAGGCTTTACGAGAACACTCGAGACAAATTTCACTTACCTATGAGTTTGACTCCTATAAAAGGAAACATGCTGGTGCTTATCCATTAGATTTAAAGGGTCGGTTTAGCACAAAAACATATTTTTTCAATCATCCCATGTGGTTTTTTGGCCATGGAGATTTTTATAGCTTAATTTGGAGAGGTTTTGACCACCTGTGGTTCAGCTAATTTGGCTGAGTGCAAAAAAAAAGATGTTTTTTTTCCCTGGTACACTTGGTATGCTCACTGACTTATTAAAAATAAACCAGGGGCAGTAATCGTGATGTTATGTGAACGAACAGAAAATATCAGGATCTGAATTAGAATAATTAAATTTTCCACTGGCCAAAGTTTGGATTAAAAAAAAAAAAAAAATCAACTAAAATCTAAGCATATTTTTTACCAGCCAGGATGTGTTTTTATAATTTAATTAATAAAAATGCTGCTATGAAACAACTTGAAATCAATCAAAGATGTACCATGTGACCTGTAATACAACTAATTAAATTTTATATTTTCATCATTTAATTAAATTAAAAAAATCTCTTGTGAAACAACAACCACAGAATGATGGATAAAGGCCTTTTCTATTTTAACAGAGAAAAAAAAGGAAGCTATATTTATCTTCCAGCTTTCCAACCTTCCAGTTTCTGAGTTTACAGGAAAATGCACCATGAAGTTTGTGTTGGTGCTATTGACTGAAAAGAGGAGGATGGCATGCCTCCACTTCCTCCCACTGTACAAATATAGAGCAAAATTATCCCTCATACAGGCTCTGCCATCTTGTGCTGACCACATCATTTGGGTGGCAGAGCTGTTGTATCAGTCCCCGCCCATATGGTCACCTGACCCTACTGTTAGCATTCGCTGTTAATCGTGAGATTACAGCCCTTTTTGAGCATCAAATAGTTGCCCATAACTTACGAACACAAATAAAACAAGAACTATCTAAAATGAGAGAAACCATCTTTGGGAAACACGTATGCAACGTACACTTTAGTGCTAACACAAGTTCTGGGATTCACAAGCTGTATTTATTAGGTCTTTTGTTTCTTTTTTTTTCAGTTCTTAACGTACCATTAAGGGATATTTTGCAAAAGTAGGCTCATGTCTGTTGTTGTTGCTATGAGCGGCAAAAAGTTCCACAGTTACCTTCAGTCTCATCTCTGTGTCTTACTATTAGTCATATGTTTCAGAGTAAACATTCACCCTACATTTGAGAGTCAGACCACACTGTAGTGTTGTCCCAGTATAAAACAGACCACAACATGGTTTCAGAAAACAGAGTTGCAGAGTGATTCTAGCGAGGTAGCTACAGCGTGCTAACGGAGCTAGCCTGGAAGCTAACAGCCGACTGCAACCGACCAGCTGAACATGGAGTGCTTCAAGCAGCCGTCACTGCTAATACTCACTGGTAACTTTATAATAGTGTCCCTACGGATGGAGTAACAGAGTGATTCGAGCACAGTGTGCTAACGAAGCTAGCCTGAAAGCAAACAGCCGACTGCAAACAACCAGCACAAGTAGCCCTATAATAGTGTCCAAGTGTAATACAGACTACAATTTATACTGCCCAGAATATAGACTTAGCCTACTCCTGCACTTTAGCTTTGTAGTCTTTATACAAGTTCTGTATTTGCATCGCGTCCTGGTTTTCCAAACTATGGGACAGGGCGAGGGTCATAAAGAACTTGTGTCAAAAAAATTGTGACGTTAAAAGGTATTTGTGTTAACACATTATTATTGCATTTACTGCCTAATTATATTGTATTACACTGTCTGAAAGTGAATACACTTCCAGTAACTGGCATTCACTTATGCAGCACTTTATTTTACTTATTTGGTATCACCTTGATCTTACAGGAAAATACTTGATCAGGAGCATATGTCACAAATCACGCCGAGCAGGTCCAAGCTGGCTGCTGAATTATGTTTAAAAAAATTTAACAGCAACATAAATAACTACAAACACTGTGGCAGTATCCCTATGAGAACTGCTGGCGGCATATATTGTGCATTATCCAGTGAGACTGAAGTTAACCTTTTTTTTATTATTATTGTTCAAAGTCATCAAAAAATGTATGTGAATCATGTTTCAGTTTGCAAATGTCATTCTACACTTCTACACCAAAATGAAGTAAGAAAATACATCAAGGTAGATGGGAAATTGTGAAAGAAAATGTATTTTCATATCTACCTGCGACTCACCGGATCTATTCCGCTTTTTGAAGTTTTTAATTCATTTTGTCGCTTTTTCCTTGAAAATTGAATGGACATGCAATTTCCAAAATGACTGCAAACACACGGATCGAGGAACTGTGTGAAATGTGCACCCTTTGAAGATGTAGCATTTTCAATTAAAAACAGCTGGCTGCACGAAGCTCGCTTGGAAGCGCTCGTGCGTGGAATGTTTCAAGCAGACTTCAATATCATACAGCAGCCAGCGCCCTCCCTCACCGCTTTGATAGCACCCACCAATCTAAATGAAATGTGTTGTTGTGTGGACAGCCGTAGGCGCTGGCCGCTCAGTCGGAGTAAACACCTGTCTTAAATTGGCTGGAATTGGTAGAATCCTGGATGCGGAATCATTGCACCAGCATGAGATCACCATGAAACGCTTTCTGTGTTCACGTTGCCAATTTCATTAGGCCTCAGCGTGCTCTCCTCATGTGCCTTTGACAGCCTCAGATTTTGTATTTTTTCAGCCCTGCCTTATTTTTGGACGGTTTCTCTCATGTATCTGTATGGGCTCCCTATGGAGACTCTCACTGTGAGGAATCTGAAGCAGCACCCTGTCAGCTGCAACATGTGCATGCAATGCTTGTACGCACCCTCACACACAACGAAGGACATCATATAGTACTTTGGCTATATCCACAAGCCCGCACTAATAATGAAGCAGCGCTGCCAATGAGAAAGCTAAAATAATTGGTCCACGGGGAGTCCAGTTTTGTCTGTGTCAGTAGAAACAGCTCTGTGATAAAAGGCAGATGCATGCATCAAAATAACATTGGGTGTGCACGAGCAGTCTGACCCTCGGAGGGAAAAAAAGGACAATGCAAACTGGATGGGTTCACTTTGAGGGCTGGAAGAATTACCTCAAACAGCAACACAAACTTGCCCCACACATGCTGTGAATAAACAAACCAGCAGCTCTCACGCAGCTCCTCTGGCTTTCAGGCAATTAGAAAAACTCATGTTTGATTTTCTTAAGTTACTCTCTAACCATGTACCAATGGCTTTCTTGTTAGCTGTCTTTGAAGAGAGCGTGCGTCTTTGAAACATGCCAATTAGCGGGTGTTTTTAGAATAGCTCGTCTCGCACATCAGCCTTCATCCGTTAAATTAGAACAGCAGACAGAAATTGGCGTTCTCTCGCCATCAGCGACTTAAAAGATCTGTGGCATTTTTGGTTTGTTTCGCTCTTAAGGGAATAACGTCATTGAGACTGTTTGAGCAAATATTACAGTTCACGCTGTCAAAAAAACTTTTTCGGGAGGGTTTTTTGAACAACTTTCTAGGATTGAGGGCACTTCATTCTCAATAAAGGACAAGACCAATCTCCATGTCCCTATTCATATTCAAATGATCATCTACAATTATTCTTGGCTTGTCAAAGATACTGGCATCATGTTGAAGGGAAGCTATCCAGAGACCACTCTGACAAGGAGAAAAAGAGACCCACCGCAGAGAGCTTACAGTGAAGTCGGGCCTATTTGTATCTGGATCAAAGATGTGCAAAGACAACATTGTGTACTCTTGCGCGCCATGTTGCCTTTTTAGACTCAAAGCGTCTGATGGAGGAGAGACAACAGAGTGAGTCCGCGAATGGAAACGTCGGAACACTGAGCGCATTTCAAGTCTGAATGTCTGAAATGGGAAGTGAACAGAACTACCGGCAACTGCAGCCAAAAACCGATAACATTTCTCATGTTTTTTCCCTTATTTTTCTCTCTCGAAGTTCTACAACACAACATGATTACAGCACAGGGCCTGAAAGAGAAAATGCATGGAGGCGTCGATACAAAATGAAACCTGACAGACTGTATAGTCCTGCTTTTTAAGCAAGGCTCATTACAGAAGGCCGTGCTCTGTATTTTGCACTGCTCTGTTTCTCTCTGTGTGTCATTCCCTCTTTTCATCTCCACCTTTCCCTGTAGCTTCTTTGCTCTCCATCCCTACTTATTTGGCTTGGCTTTCTTTCCATTTCTCTGCCTGTTTCTCGCTACTTTCTCTGAAGGTTAACAAAGCAAAGGTTCATGCCCCAAAGTGAATCTGACCCAGCCTCTGGCTGGGGCGTGTGCCTGTTCAACTAAATGACACAACTTTACCGCTTCTTTTTAGCCTTTCTGGTCTTCTGTGGGCGTTACTTGTACTTGTAGTTCTGCTTCTGTTCTTGGACCACAGCTGCGAGAAAGACGCAACGAGGGGCCTCATTTATAGGAAAGTAGTGCAATCAAGTGTGACCTTGCCAGACATGTACGTGTATTTGTGGATTTCACTTGTTGGGTCATTCCTACACATAAAAAGAGGGAGAGAGAGCTAAACTGTCATCTCCACGGTGGACTATGAGCAGTTAAAGCGTCAAGAGAAGAAGGCAGGGAACATTGTTTGGGTTGAAAGTGCCCCTGCAGGGCAAAAGGTCAATGCACAGAGAGTAAACAAGGCACATCAGTGCGACTGCCCCAGTTACTTTCATCATCAGAACTTGTCTGGACTTGTCTTATTCTTATTATGTCCCCAAACCATCTAAAAGTCGTAATTTTTATTTTGCAGACTATAATTACTATCTTTCTTTAATTCATATTTTCTTAAATGAAAGGTTTGCCTCTAATTCCCTTATTTTTTGTTGTCTTCTTCTCTGCCATTGCCTCGGTTGTCCTGGTCTCTTCCATTTTAGCCTCTGATTTTGTTATTCCACTAGATTTAACCTCAGCTGACAAGACCAGCACACCTGAAGCTAATAGGTAAGTCCCAAGTATTGAATAAAAGAGGTACTAATTAAAAAAGTCAGAGGATCACCAGTTTTTCCTGTTTCTGAGTGCTTCATTAAAAAATATACCAAATTCCATTGCAGTCTATTGACTTTTTACTCAAAACTACAAAAATCATCCTCCGGGGACCACGAATGTTTATACATATTAGGTAATCCATGCAGTGGTTGTACCAAGAATTCTGTTGCTAGCATGGCTAAAGATGTGAACACACATGTTTGAGCTAACGCAAGCTGAAAGCTGAATATGTTAATTTATGCCCAGAATGAATAAGTTGGTGTGTTTGTACATGAGAGTGTCTGTGACTGTTTCCATTAATTGTGAAGCAGATTCTTAGAATCTTAGAATTTTACAATCTTGCCAAAAAGAAAATGCAAATTAAAATTTAGAAGAATTTCCATCAAATGGTTTAATGTGAATTCCTCCAAAATTTCCTTCAGGGATTAATAAAGTTAATTCTATTCTATTCTTTTTTATTTTATTCTATTTTAAATAGGCTGCTGAGAGTAGTTTGGTTAGAAGGTAGCTGTATGGGCATTGTTACACATGGCTGTAATAAACAGAGAGTACAAAAATGCAGGATGCAGACTGGAAACATGTTGTTTTTGGGAGCTCCTGCAACTGAGGAGCGCTCTGCAGGCGTGCTGAGCCATAAGAAAGGAGTAGTTTTACTGGGTACGCTTCTCTAGCGACGCTTCTCAAAGTGATTGTTTGTTGGACGCAGCTATTTCCATCTTCCATTTTGGCATTAACAATTTTTCGACACAGGTTAAGTGAGCGTAAAAACTTTGTTGCGAAATTAAGTAAGTTTTTTTTTTTCTGTTTTTCAAATTTGGTCATTTCCATTACAAAATGTGCACCCAAACTTGCTTGTAGATTAGTTTTTAGATTTTGGGATTGCAGCTGTGCACTGAAGACACTTCAAGACTTGGAGCTGTGCCGTTACTTAACCATAAAAACAAAATGAGCAGGAACAGCAGAGTTTCTGTGCTCTCTTGTTTGTTGTGTGGGTCACATGTCATCCTTTTGGCCCCCACACAGAGGCAGCTTGTTTTCAGCGGTCTCGGTCCTTCTGACCTGCATGTATATGGACAATTAGAGAAACGTCAAGTGAACCCCGTGAGAAAGCTCACACATAACAGCCTTCGGCTCGGACCTTCTTCGTACAGGGCAACAGTGCTAATGACTGAGCTGCTGCGCTACGTATCCACTTTACTGGAGGCTTGAATACAATTTAGATAAAACAAGTGCAGACTAGTTAACTAACCTTAAAACCACTGGAGATTTGTCACTGGTAATTATGTAAGCACCATATGTAGAGTGAAGAATTTATGTAATAGAAGGAAACAGAAAACTTTGTGTTGTATGTTTAAGTGCAGCAACACTAATGAATCATAGGATAAATATGCAACAATGATGTTCTCTAGATTCATAAATCTTGGATGAGACGTGCACATTTCTGTACGGAGGCCCCGGGGCTTTCTGATTTCCTCTCAGCAGCAGATTTACATACAGGGTGTCTCCCAGTTCTCACCCTTAATTGGAAGTCAGAAAATAAACTGATGAATGTATTGATTGGAAATCTGACAATATGTCAGTGAGCCAATATGTCATATATCTCATTCGAATGCAGCAGGTCACACAAAGAGGGCTGTTAATTATCGCAGTGAATTCCAAGGAATTGTTAAATGGTAGGAACAGTAACAGAAATAGCAGGAAGTGCAGTGAGATGATTTTTCATTATAACAAAAAAAACAACAACAATAAACAACTTGATTATTATGATGCACATGTTAGACAGTTAAAGCTGCATTAGGTAACTTTTGGGTAAATATAAATATTTTTTGTGTTCTTAAAAGAAAAAATGCCATAATACCAGCAGACAGCTGTTAGTAAGTGACGTGGTCTGAAAGTATCAGGAAATCTCTTTTTTCCCATCATGCCTCTGTATTCAGGCTTGGTAAAAATCCTACCATTCCTGTTCTATTTGCCCAATCAGTGATGCTCTCTGTACTCTCTTTCCTGATTGGCCTGTCCATGCTACGCTTTTTAGCAACAGGTGACATTTATACGAGCTGATCGCTATTAGTGCCTTACGCTCTGATTCGCCTCTGCCGACAACAGAGTGTCTGGAATTGACCCCGTCAGTCGACTCGAGCTCGAGCTGAGACGGACCAGTTTACTTCACTGCAACTTTCCCTGAAACCATTACGTCTCGGTTCAAACTGGACTTAAAAGAGAGAGACAACAAACAAAATAAAGCGCAAGCGGACACAAATGGCAGCAGCAAAGTTGCCTCCAGCAAGTCTTGTGCTACGGCTAATGTTAGCTCGCTAGCTCGTAAGCAAAAATTACCAACTGCAACTTTAACATGAACTCTTTGTAATGGCTGGTGCATTTAAATTACGGAACTAAAGAAACTCAAGTTACAGTTAGTCTAACTGACACTGACATATTTTTAAAGTTTCATGTGTCTGCATCATATTTAAAACTGCTAGTTAAATGTGGAGGGCTTTTTGCTTTCGCCCCACTAATACATTTATAGACACCTTAAATAATGCTTTTGTGTTCTTATAACTAGAGCTGGCATAATTGTGCTTTACAAAAAATAAAATCCAAGCAAAAGTACTGAAAAAATTCTCACATTACAGCAAAGATTATATATGTATATATAAAAAAACAATCAGGTAGCCCTTCTTGATTTTAAAAGTTGTCTTTTCCAGAGAGTTTTTCTGCTCAGAGCCACTCATCAATCATTTTCGCTGTGAAGTCTCCAGCTTGTTCACGGATGCAGTGAGAGTAGAAGCTGCGGGCTAATGTGCCACCAAACTCTCACTGAAAATCGGGAGGCATAATAAGAACCTCCGTCCCCGCTTCCCTGCAATCATTTTCCGCCCAGAAACAGAACAGGTGGCACATGGCTCCCCAGAGACATGGTGACAACCAGGAAAACAAATGTTGAGCCTACTTGATTGGTAAAGTCTGGCCGGCAAATAAATATGCTCGGGCTTAATTTCAATGATCAATGAACAGTTACAGAGGGGGAAACTGCAAGTAAGACAGTAAAAATGCCTGGTATATACTACAAGGTAATTCCTATTTTAAAGTGTAATAGCTGTTGCCATAAACTGCGCTCATTTGGCATCCCCCAACAACCCCCCTGCCCAGTACTGTGCGTGCAGTGAGTCCCTTGTGAGACAAAGGCCATGTTTGCATTGTGAGGAACACTTCCAAAGGCTAGATACATCAGTACTGTACAGGCTCATTTGCAAAACATATGAGAAAGGCAACCTGTTCTCTTTCGGTTAGCAGTCTGTCTGCAAGTTGTAAACACACTGTAAAATATGCAGTGACTACAGAAGCAGTAGGACTGACTTTTCTAAATTTGTAAGTCATAATACATCCCTTTGTTTCTTCTCAACGGCATGCTGGATCTTAATTACTTGCTTTTTTACTCAGTGTTTACATGTTATTCCACCTTTACATTTCAGCTTTTTCATTATGTAAAATTGAAAATAAATCATTGAATCCAGAATTAAACTTCTCTTGTGAACTTCTCTATAAATTAAATGAATATGTGGCCTGAGCAAAAACAAAAACATGATTGATTTGTTGTTTTCAGACTCATTTAAACAGTTTGATTCAGAAACAATTAACAGAAATACCTGCTGAAATTTTGTCCTTGACTACTTCTACTTGAGGTATCCAAAAAGAAATGCACATCACAGGTTTTACCCAGGGTGACTCATTATGGAGGCTTAAGAGCAATGCAGACTATACCCAACTAAACCCCAAAGTTCATTCTCCATGAGAACATTTTATAGGGCTTGAAAGTATATAAGTTCTCTTCTTGTTGGGTTTGAGTTAATTCAGTGCACTTATGTATCTAAGGGTGCTTTCACACCTACCTTGTTTGGTCTGGACTCTCAAGTTTTTCAGTTTGTTTAGGACCAAAAATCCAGATGTGAAACCTCCCCCAGACCAAAGTCCAGTTCAATCAGCCGGACCTTGGTCTGACCGAAAGAGGTGGTCCTGGTCTGGATCAAACTAAACCATGGTTCAGTTTCTGAAACCATTATTTTGGAAAGTTCTGACTTTCGGATCAAATAGAGGAAGTCTTGACGGGCTAACATCAGAACATTAGTAGGAAAAGGGAGGAAAGACAACGCGCCCCAACAAAACGAGCCGTGGGAGAACACGGGGAGAAGAGAAGACCAAATGCCTGAATAACTTCTTAGTCAACTGGAGAGAACCCATAAAATTTCCATGGCTTTTCAGCTGTTTTTTGAGAAGATAGAAGACAGAGGATACAAGAGGACAACGAAGCAATGCTACCTGAAAAAAAAAGTGCAACAGCAGTTATGTTATACAGAAGTGGGCAATGGTTTGAGAATAATGAGTGTGTCGACTACTGAGAAGACAAATACCTGTTTTAGGACGACCTGGATGGCATTCTGGGCAGTCGCCCTGCAAGCTCACCCATTGGGGTAATTAACTCTTTCCCTTGTTTTGACCACATATGTGTCTACCTGTGAGTAGCTGATCCTTTCGTTAAACATAGCCAATGATTCCCCCCACCATGCCTCAAAGTTATACTGTCATTCAGCAACAACAGCCATCAACATACCAATCAATGTCAAGTACGAGGACAGGATGAGGACAGGACATAGGTATGTCATGTAAAAGTCTTAAATATGCTTGCATAATTGCAGTAGGAAACCAAAACTAATTGAAATAAATGTATGCAATAGGCCTCTAAAAAACATGAACCTTGGTGCGGACCCTGGTACAGATTTTGAGGAGTGAAAGCACCTTAAAAGTCCATTTTTAGTTTTTTATAGTGATTTTAACTGTAACTCAAAGGCAAGCTAAATTTGCTAATAAAGACATATGATGCAGTCAAAAGCAACACGACAGCTTTATTGTATGTATTATGTATGTACGCATGCATGTATGTATTTTCTGCATCAGACAGAATATCTGTGTTAAGAAAATCATTTTATCACCATCATTTGTGAAAACTTCGTGACACACTGAGAAGAAAACGTATGCATTTTGAGGTAGGAGGCCTCTCCACCCTTAGATTGTACTCCTGTGTAGTGTATTTCTATTTATATTGTTCAAGACTGCCATAAAAGTCGCCTTTTGAATTTATTAAGCAGGCATCTAAAGTGATTTTTAATTAAGTCAGAACTGAGGCTTGCTTTGAGTGAAGAGAGTGAGTGCACTTCTGGTCCACTAATAGCACGGCTTATAAGATGAAACTTGAATGGCACCACATGAGGCCAAAGAGTGGCTGTAATTTGTGGTTACAAATTCAGTCCTGTTCGACCTTGCAAAAAGCCTTGCGTAGCTTAAAAAAAAAAAAAAAAAGATACAGTATTTATAGTATTCCTGTAATAACTGAAACAGTTGTCTTGCAAACATTTTTCAGTTTAATTAGCAGTTTGGAAGAGTATTATTTTATTCACATTGTACAAGTGCAATAACATTAAAGGTGCAGATTCTGTACTCGATGCTACAGGAAAAAATAAAGGCAGAATAAAAATAAAAATAATAGAAAATAGGTAGAATTGAACATTACAAAAATGTATAACATAAAATAAAATACCAATTGGTTACAATAGTGCAATAATTATGCAATATTGCGCTGCAGCAGAAAAAAGCAGCAAAAAAACAAGTTGCATTCCTCAGGGAAATGCACCACCACTGGCCTCATGACCAGGTGCTAAAAGACACTATTTGCACAGGAATAACTGTAGCAAATGACTGCCCAAGGGAGCAGTTCTGTGAAAGCAAAGCTGCAGTTGCACCTTAGATCATTAATTGGGATTCCTGCCATTGGGCGGGACTGGCAGCTGAGGGTTGAAATCCCTGGGAAGGCGGCTCAAGATCCCTGACACCGACAACCACACTCTGTAGACATGTTAACCCTCATGTCTGAAACAGCCAGGCGATTGGTCCTGCTGGAATTGCTCAGAGAGGCCAGATGGACCAAGCCTCTGAGAAAATAAGACCCAAGTGCGGAGACCTGAGTGCCAGAGCTGAGTATGGTGTGTGCAATGTGTGCATTGAGGTCGGCTGTCAGGGTTTTGCTGGCCAATAATATGCAAAGCCTGAAAGCTCTTTGGCATTATGGGGCGGGATACAAAGAAAGCCATCAGGAACATCACAGATGGAGCAGAAAGTGCCATTAAGATGGTTTTGGATCAAGAGGGGTGACTAGTTGACCACATGTGCTACTTTGGCACGTGTTAGGACCAGATTACCGCGGCAGTGTTGCCTGGGCAAGGGTGTCGGATGCTCGAAGACTCAAAAACATTAACTCAAAAGCATTACTGAAGTTAAGAGATTAAGAGGATCTAGGCCATTTTCCTGTCCCTATTTGGTGCATTTTGTGCATATGTTTAAAGATGCAGAAGTGAAGTTGATCTGATAACAAAGTTTAAAGGGGCAATGTGCAATAAATGTGAAATAGGGGGCAGCATATAACCAGAGTAACAACTAACTGCTGCTCATCATACTTTGTCCCTTGTAGCTGCTATTAGCTTGTTAGCTCAGGTAGCCATGCACCTAGTGGTCCTATTTGCTGAACGGTCTGCCTCAATCATGAGCCCAGAGCACCAGGGAAGTGTTAGTGTGTCTATCATTCTTTCTCTATGATGATAGTGATGAGTTCATCTTGGAATAAATATTTAATTGAGGAAAAATGTGCTATATTTTGTATTTTCTGCCATACGCAGTTT
>JAQFJA010000017.1:11438995-11449004 GCA_029874485.1 Naso brachycentron
CAGTATGTTAGTGTAGCATGCTAAAATTCACTTAAACTCAAAGTACAGCGAGGATGGATGGTCAAAAATCTAAGTGTTGGATAAATTCAGATTTTGCTGTAATTCATAATAAGGGAAATGTGAATGCATTCATACTCAGTATTATATGCAACAATTATTAAAATTTCCTTCAAAAGCACAGATGTTTATGGTGACTCTAGGGGGAAAACCAGGGGGTCACCACTGCTGCAACCTCTGATAATCACAGACAGCTGCACAACATTTTGGGCCAATCCATCCAAAAGCTGATGAGACACCTCATCGGATAAGTCAGAACTTATGACCTTCTGGTGGCGCTAAATGAAAAGCCAGGGATCAATTAAATCACTGTGAATCATCGTCAGTTATGTCTGTGTGGAGCGCAAACGGCGACAAAATCTGTCGTCCTCTGTTCTCTTGGTGAATCCCTGCCATGATTCGCCATTGTCTGATCAATGCTCCTGACGCAGTGCGCCTGCCAGGGACATTGGGAAATGAACTTGAGTAACACTTACAACTATTTACCATTATGAGTACGAAAAATACATCCAGATTACGTTTGATGTGCTGAATAAAAGGGCCTCATTCTTTCTATAGATACAATAGATTTTTGCTTTGAAAAGCGATTTTAGATCGATACAAGTCGCACTAGAGGGACAGTTTGCCTTTTACCTATCAGTGAAGTTGTATCTTGAAAATATAAACTAATGCATCAATATATGGATGTATTGTTACACCCTTACTCATCATGGATGCTTTTTAATAAATGCCAACAAAAGTTGCAAGCAGTTCGTACAATAAACTAAACTAAAAAAAAAGAACTCTTGACTTTTTGTTAAATCTATTTGAGCAGTCAATTACATGGCAGCTCTTTCCCATTTTAGATGTGCTTTGGTGTGTTTGGCAGCACACAAAGTGTACGCTAGTGCTGCCACTCAGTGGGCGTACCCGCAGTGACTTCCGCCGACGGTGACGTCACGTGCATTCCCTCTACAGGCACATATATTGATTATCCCATCAACACTTGTCAGGTTATGTTTGTTATCTTTCCATAAAACACTCTCTGCACATATGGAGCCGTGCCAGCTGTCAGATTTAATAAACCTGTACCTTTCAATTAATATAAAAGCAAAGAACAGAGAGAATTCAAAGGGTTTTTTGCTTCTCACACTGGGTCAGACAGCATTGGTGTGACTATTAGCTCAGAGAGTGTGGGTGGGCCTGTGAAGAAAACCATGTCTTCTCCGTCAATACTGACTCATATGCCCTCAAGTGAAAGCGGCCCTGGCTTCACTTTATGAAGTAGGGCACAGGCGTCGTGGTGCGTGCGAAGGAAATGATGTATTGGATATGCAATGAGAACATGCACTGTGCAGATAACAAGGTTCCTTCACAGTGGGTGCGTTTGTGTGCGAGCGGGAGCGAGGAGCAGGGCTTGTGTGTATGTGTGTGTCGCTGGCCTTTTTTATGATGTATTGGGAATGCAAATGAACACATGTTCGGCTCAGGTAAGCAGATGGTATAGAAGAAAAGAGAGGAACATGTTTGGGGAAAATGCACGTCCAGGAATCAGAGTATGTTGCGTGCACAGGTTTTCTCGCATCTATGTTTAAAGGTTTCTGTCAGAGCAAATGTGTAATATCTCCATCTAATCCTATTCAGATCATGGAACTTTGGAAATTTGCTGCAACAACTGAAAGTACAAAGGCTTGGTGCATCATATTATTGCTATAGTAATGTTTTATATGCAAAGGTCAATAGAAAACAGGTTTCAAAATAGAGCAACAAGCTTAGAAATGATGGAATACAGTCATAGTCTGGTCCTAAAACGCACTGAATACTGTTTTGGTTTTTATCTTATGTATTTGTAGCTCTAAGGATTAATATCCATCAAGCTGCATGTCTTGTAAAAGCTACAGTAGCACCTTCAGGCTAACAGGCTGCGAACGTCTTTGTGTCAGACTCGACACAAAATTTAAAAACCCCAATAATGGACTTTAATGAGCCATTCATTTTGTTTTCATATCCTATTATTTCCTCTCACCTAGGGGTCACTTTTTACAAGAGCTGCTTTCACAAGTACATCTCAGCTTCCACCTGGATGTTTCAGAGGCAATTTTTCTCAAAGCAGGCATTTGGTTCGCTGTGTTCAGGTGGGTATAACTGGTTTGAACTAGCTGAAATCTCCCACCACTGAATTATTGTGTTACATATTGTGAAATATTGCAATCTGGCAAGTACAGAATAAAAGCTCTCTGCCTTTATTTCCACTCAATTGCCGTAGCTCATTAACTGAGATAACATGTTTAAGGGCAGGTTCGTGTCAAGTATCAATTCCTTTTGAATGCTAAATCTGGCCTTTAAATGCTCAAGAAGAAGGGTGTGAAATTGGAAATTTTTCATTAGAAAGCTGTGTTTATAGAGGCTTTACATCGTTGGGATCAAACTCTGTCCATGCATTGAATTTATAATGTAGTATTCAGCTGTGCAACAATGAATGATGCCATTACTTATTTACTTTTGCCAAATAAGCACCATGGCTTAAGGAATGGCAATGTTGGTAAATGTAAAAAACATCCAAAGCGTTTAACCATGCTGACTTCAATGATTTCCTAACTTTTCTCAATAGCCGTCAGTAGGATTTTCCTAAAAAAATAAAATAAAGACTTATACAAAAGTGATGCTGCTTTAGCATCACTTCTGGACCTCTTTACATGTTTGGTGGTGGCTGTGCATGCAGACACGCTGCCCTCTGCCTGTATTTTGATGTTTTGGCTGACTCTGGACCTGCTTGGAACGAGACTAGGCATGGCAAGATTAAGTTTCCATAGCCAATGACAGCGAGCAGCTGAGGTTGGGAGCACGGCGACTGGATGCCACTCAGACAGGAGAACACTACGGATACAGACATCGAGATAATAAAAGGAAATATAGCCCTAGTGAGGCGGAACGGGAACAGACGAGAGTTAATCCCAGAATGACGGCGACACGGAGTTGGCCTGTGCTCTGTTGGACAGGTAGGTGCCATTCACCGTCACTTAGCTTGTTAGCTTGCTAAATTGTCAACTTCTTTCATGACAACAAATAAAATTCCTACATAGCTTGCCGCGTAACTTTACATAGGCTACAAGCAGTATAACAGTACACAAAGTACACGCTAAGTTACGATACTTCGGGCGGATTGAGCTCAGGAGGAGGCGGGGCCAAATTTGAACACTGTGTTTACAAGTCACAACAAACAAATCCTCTGAGATCTATGCTGTTTTTTCCTGTTTTCAGAGCACCTGGACTTTTTGTGCAAAAATGCATGTAAAACCTCAAACCTGTAATACATAATCATAAAATATACTTCTTTTTCTTTTTCTTTTTTTTTTTTTCAGGACAAGCTGGGCTATCAGAATATGTTGGCTGCAGGAGTGTCACTTGAATGTGTAGATAGTAATATGACTAGTAAGACAAGAGAAAAAACAAAGCGAAAATGGAAATAAATAAATTTATTACAAAAAATATATAATAAAATATGGATGAATATTATTGACTTTATAATGCTTATTGCTTTAAAAGAGACTTGAAAGGAAATTTCAGTAACACTTTATAATAACTACACACTATTTAGCATTAGTTAAGCATTAATAAATGCTGAATTTGTCATTTGTAAAGCATTGTTCCTACATGAAAACTCCTTAGGGTTAGGGTTAAGGTTTTCATGTAGGAACAGCGCTTAACTAATGATGAATTCAGTATTTATTGATGCTTCACTAATACTAAATAATGTGTAGTTATTATAAAGTGTTACCCAAAATTCAAGTCCTTATTTAAGTGACTAAAAATTACACACCAACCTTTAAGTTTTTAGCTCTGCAGAGGAGCAACACGGTCAGTTTTTTCAGTTTGTGACACTTATACAATCATCTTCCAACTGTCCATCACTGTTTATGTACATCATTTTAAAAACAACTCCAACGTCATGGCTTATGTACAGTATATTGTATAAGGTTTGCATGCTAGTAAATATAACGGCCTGGGGGAAAAAGTGTAAATCTTGTTTCTCTTCTCTCCTGTCTGTTTTTTGCTGCTGACAGGAAACTCATGTTCACACGCAGACATATGAGGAGTACAATATTCACTGTAGAAGACAGAAAACACACACACCCACACAAGAGCGCCGACAATCTAACACCGTCCCCCTCTGACCCCTGTCGCTACTGGGATGACAAATCGTCCGCAGACCGGCGAGTCACGTGACCTCATCTGTGTTGGTGAGGCAGCGCTTCTGACAGGCCTTCCACAAACACTGACAACACGAATGTCATTTCTTATTGACCAACAGTCCATGCTGGCATTTGGCTGTCTGTCGAGATGTGCGTGTGAGAGAGAGAGAGAAAGACAAAGAGGGAAACAGAGAGTGGTTTCAGTGACCTCTTCCAACACAAAATAATCTATGTTGGCATTCAGCAATCAATGCACGACTGACTCGATTTGGGGTTTAAAAAGGAACCATTTAGGGCAGAATCAGACAGATATCTGAAGGGTGTTTCCTGTCAATCCACGGCACAAAATCTGATTTCAGTGTTGGGAGAGATGCCTAGGAAGAAAGTGTGTTTAGGGGTGTTATTTGCTAAGAATGCACCAAAGTCATTTGTTGTTTGTTTTGAGTGTTATACTATTAAAATGAAAAAGAAAAATATGTACATTGATGTCAAATTGTACCTCCGCAACAACTAATCCTCCATCCCATCGCTTATGATGAGCACCACCATTAGCCAACACTTATCAACACTGGAAATCAAAGGACATGCAATAACCTGTGCAATAAGCTAGCTAAAACTATTAGCTAAATTGGGCAAATGTCTGCTTTAACTAGCTAATTTTATTTAGTGGTTCCTAATGCAAAGGTAAGATAACAAGCTAATGCTAGGGTTTACTGTAACACGACAAAATCTAATTCAGAAACTCTGAAGGTTAGAAAGTGCCAAATCCACAGAACAACTTTGTGCTGCTTTTGCAGCCGCTACGCCTGTGCAAATGAGAGAAAAAGATAGCGTGTTATCCACAAAGTATGCACAGAGTGAAATGCACGCAAACTGCACTGCCAAGCACACTGTGTCCTGGGTGCGCCTGTTCCATTTGCATGTATGTAAATTAGGGATTACTTGAAAATTAGGCACAAAATTCCCCCCCATCCATGCAAATAAGCCTTATTGCAACTAGCATTTCATTTACAAAGACCAGCGCTAATTGCCATAGGCAGTTACAGCGATGCTATTTAACACCATTGAGACCGATGTATTAAATAGGCCCATTTTCTCTCTCTCTCTCTCTCTCTCTCTCTTTGCAAAGCTCCTGAGCTTTGAATGGTCAAAATCTACGGTGAAAGGGGGGAATTAAGTGGGTTTGTGAGCTCATATCCGAATATGAAATGAAACCACTCTGATGGAGCCCAGGATTTATTCTCCTAATGAAGCAACCACGGCACTGTGCGTAAAAGCATTCGGCATATTTCTAATTTTGTATACGCGCATGTAGCGTTAGCTGCTGCGAATTGCCCGAGCCAGCTGTAACGCACAGCCAACTATGAGCAACAAACAAAATTGACACTTCCTGCTAAATTCTGTGCTCTCTGAAATTTAAATTATGAACAATATGTGTTCTGAAATATGAATCAAAGACCAAAACACTAGAAAAAGATCGTCTTACTCAATTAAATGCAAAAGAACGGGATTGCACTCAGGTGCTAAAATTTGTGGGCCACCAAATTGCACATTCGTCCGTGGGTAGGGTGCTAAAACCGGGCAGATAGCGGATGCCAATTCTGTGCAATCCATTCTTTGTAGATGTGGCCCTCAGTGTTTGGCGCAAGTTAGATAGCTAACAACTAACAACATCAACCTACGATCCCAATCCCCCCTGTAATTTGGATCCTGTTTTGACTGTCTGGAAGGGGGGCACATGTCCCTTATGTCCCCCTCTTTGATTTACGCCCCTGGTCAACCCTGAATAGCTTCACTTATCCACTTTTCTGAGAATACCTATTCTTGTATGAGCTTGAATTTACATGCAGGCAATAAATGGTACTACATTGCATTAACAGATTTTATGCTTTTGGGGAAATTCTACAACAGTTATCATCTGCATTTCAGATATGCCATAAAATAGACTTCATATAAGTACATTTTTGCTCCTAAGAGAACCAACCAGAGAGCCAAAAGAGAGAGCAGTCTCCTGGATTAGAGCAGAAAAGCAAACATTTGGAACCAAAGGATAAATCAAATACGCTGTGACTTGAAGAAATCAGCTTCCAGTCAGTCACGGAGCCGCTGCTTTTGACTCCAGGAAACAAAACAGATGAAAATAGTCTTCTTTGATCTTTAGCTCTCGAAGGTATTGTTTGCACCGCTAAATATCGAGTGACCTGTTTAAGAGCAGTGGAAGGCTTTGTGTGAATTCTCTTTTTAAGGTGAATTTGGACTCAAATGGAATTTTTTCTTCAGGGATTACAAGCGCGCAGGATCATAAGCTCGTGCAGCAAAATAAAACTGTAAAAATAAAGAGCAATACATGATTTCCTGTCTTGTTTAGCACAATAACATTAATCCAACAAGCCACGGGCATGGCTTTGGTAAAGCACTCGTTCTTCGTTCTCGTAAGCAGCAAGCTATAAGTACAGAAAAACAAGAAAAATGAAGAAAAGGAGTGAAATAAAGGCCTGAGAGGGAGTCGGGGGGAAAAAAAAGAAAAGGTAAGATGGGCTTGTTTTGGTGAATGTTTGTACCTGAAGCACTTAGAAGTTTGAAGCTACAGTAAACTCTTTAAAAGTGAAAAGGCTTTATTGAGGGAAAAGTTTAAGCTTTCATCAACATGCATGCCTGTGGCTCGCAATAGGGCGCAGCCCTTCTTTCTAAGCTCCAAGTTGGATACTTTCTTCTCTCTGGCTTCTTTGACAAACTCCATCTCTCTACAACTCACTCACTTATTGATTTCAGAGGACAATTTACCTAGAATGTCTAGTGCCAGGCAGTCAAAAAGCAGATAAATAAAAAAATCAACTAACACAGAACTTGGTCCTTCCTTCTCCTGACATGCAGTTTAAGTGACTGGGGAATGTGTAGGTCTGTTATTAACGGAGTATTTTCATTAGGGTTAAAAAAGTAATAAATTGCTCTCTAATGCAATCATGTCTCCTCGGTTATCTGGCTGCTTTAACTACAACTAAATTTGGGAAATGGGATTAGCATAATAAAATGTCCATTAGCATAATGGAATAGCATGCATGTTTTAAGAAATGGTGTGTGCAGACTGCCTTACTACTGGGTGGCATTTCGGCTGAAACGGTAAGGTTTGTTTGATGAGGATGAGTTGTTCCAGTTGTTATCTGCCCATTCAGAGGCAGACCTGTTTAATATGTTTGGTGCAATCCTATCTTAAACCTAAGAGGTAGCAAAGCACATTATAAGTTTCGTTTATAATGATAAATATTTTAAACATTTATTGTTGTCTTGTCCTTTTTTTGTCAAGTTAGCTGGGCCTCTGAATTTTGATTTTGTTGACCCTTTATACTGTGGTTCTGTTTTCAGATGTGACATTTCTCCATTTGTATGTAACCTCTTTTTAAAGCACAAATTCTCAAATGAATAACAGATGAAAACTTTATATCACATTCGTACGGTGCCAGCCATTCTGTGTTAGAGTCAAATGCATTTTGACTCGGCCTCGTCTCGGTCTCCGGCATAGCGGACTCAAGATGTTTAATGAACACCAGTCGAGACCACAACAGTTTATTTGTATAAATAATTACTGTGATGTGATGTAGAACGTCCTTCTTCAAATGCAGCCAATAATGAAAGTCATTTGTGGTTTAATTTTGTGGTCACCAATAACGGCTGCTGCCCTTCCGTCCATTAATTCGTCTACGTTTGGCCACCTTAACCACAGATAATGCAAATTCAAAACAACATGCAAGGCAGCGCTAGTCTTGGCCTTGACGCCGTCTTGCCCTGCTTGGGTCGTGGTCTTGACTTGGTCTTGGCACACTTTGGTCTCGGTCAAGTCTTGGCCTCGGTTAGTGTGGTCTTGACTACAACACTTCTGTGTTGTCTTTCAAATTAAACCTTAAACACTGTGATGGCTGTAAATGTAAGTATACATGGGTAGTGGGGACAAAAATGGTAAATTAATACTACTTCGACGCTTGTATGTGCATGCGCACGTGTGTTGGTACTTCAAGCCACTATGTTGGGCACCTGACACATCGCCAAATCCCACATGCACCCTTGCATTAGTCAGCAGTCGTGGGCCACCCCAGTTAAAAAAAATCTGGACACGCTTCCAAGTTGTTCCTCGCGCGTTGACTCACAGGGCAGGAAAAGAACAATTAAAAACCTGGATTACTTTTGTGCAAGTTGAAAATGACTATCAGTAGATGGCAAAGGAAAACATGTCTTGACGGCACTCTTTACTTTCACTTTTATGAAGTGAAACCATGTTTGGGGAATCAAGCTGAGCTGCTGTGGACGTGTTAAAGCGACAGATGAATCCTGGCCAGCAAATGAATACGACGTGCATGTAGGTCAGAGGCCTTGGGATCTTTTTTTTCTCCTTTCTTTACAGCGTATCCGAGTGGTGCAAATAAAAGGTGACACCATGCAGCTTTTTGCTCTTCACACTCATTAGAAGCTATGAGATCTGTGTCAGACATAGCATGGAGGGAAAAATCCAAAGTGGGACAACTTTGGCTGCAAAAGTACTGTAGACCTGGATGTATGCATGGTGACAGAGGCTTGTTTTAGGTCACGCTTACAGATACAAGGCACTGTCATCGAGTGTGCATCGTCTGATTGGTCATCTTGGGATGTTTTCACATCAGGCACGATTGTTTCGTACTGTGCCAGAGCACGACTGCTCCCCCTCCCCTCTTGACTGTTGGCCCGCTTTCACATTCGTAACATTGTTTTGTGCCTGAGCACGCATGCGTATGTACACAGACAGATAGAGTACGTGGCGGTACGCACGTAGTTGGTTTGCGGGTGTCTTTTTGTCAAGCTGACGTAATGGACTGAACTGAACTTTGGAGTCAAACGTGCTTGGATCAGGGCCCCTAGTGTGAAACCAGCCTTTAGTTTAGTTTATTTGACAACTGCAGATACAAGTGCCAATAAAAACAAATAAAACAGTCTATGCATGTGTGAGACACTGTCAGGGATAACACGAAAAAGTCCAGGACTTATTTCCATCGCACACTGGCACATTTTAAATTTTGCTTCAGTGCTTACTTGAAAAAGTGAGAAGTTTCTTTTCATGCTCTCATGTCTTTGACGAGGAATGATGTTCTGTGAGCTTATTGTTTTTAACTGGCAGCAAAAAGAAAGATCTGTGAAGTATCATAATAGAAGTTTTATTTTAAGCCTAAACCTAAACCTAACTGCAGGCAGTGTGTTTTTAGGAACGTGCCTGTGAAATGTATCATTTTTGGAAAAAACTGGACCGAGCTTTCCTTCTGTAATATTGCTCCAGAGCCGCTTCCATCTTCAGGCTGACTCCTATCCTTTTGATTATACTAGTAAGAAAATTGCAATAACTGTAGAAAACCTTGTCCAGGTGCAGGAATACCTCCCTGTCCACCACACACACACACACACACACACACACACACACACACACACACACACACACCACTGCTGCTTTCAGGTAATTTATTTTCTTTGCATTCAAAATGTGTTGCTCCAAGTGAAATATCAGTTGCGTCTCAGCTGTCCCAGGTCTGGGTTATATTTCATTCCGGTGGGATATTTTATACATAGTAATTAGAATTAACAAGGGCTCTCACACTCTAATTCTTTCTTTCAACAAAACAGTGGGGAGTGGAGCTTTAATTGTCCAGTCGATGTGCCTGAAGTGGATGCAAAGCTGAATATGAAGTGTTGAAACAAAAAACTATGCTGGAAAAAAAACAATAAAAATCAACACTTTAACCCAGGCTTACAAAGTTTCAGTG